>JAKSZT010054202.1:11809133-11923640 GCA_026826555.1 Tolypeutes matacus
TGAAACTTGGAGATTTGTATTTTGCAAACGTGGAAACTGAAACTTGGCTTGCTCAAGGTTTTTTGACTTATAAGTGGCAGAGACAAGGTTTGCATTCTAGGTCTGCGTACTTCGAAGCCCCTGCCTTGGCCACCATGCTACATTGCCTGCCTAGCCTGCTTGAGACCCCGATGCTTGGGAAACATTGCTTTGGTTGCATCTATACCAATCCTCAGCTGTCCTTGAGTTCTTACAGGCATTCAGATTCAATAAAAAAAAAAATTGATTGAGTTCCAGAGGAAGATTAACTCTTTCTTTCCCTCAAGTCTCATGCTTGAGATTAGAATACTCTTTGGTCCACACCAAAGATTTCTTCTAACCTGAGAGCTTGCAAATCTTATACCCAGAACCGATTATCCTAGAAAAGGCTTTTTATTTAACTGTAGCATGATTGAAGTTATGCAAGCTGCTTCATGGACAGTCCTTTTCCATTTAGCCTAATGAAGTCTCCTGGTTGGGGAGGCTAGAACAGATCACATTTGATGAGAACAGAGGTAATTCATGGAGTTGCTTTATTATTGTTTCAGAATACCTCTCTTCCTGGGCCTTTAGGCAGCAGCTCTAAATATCTTATACCTGGTTAAAAAAACAATCAGAAATATATTTGCATTCTTTTGAGGCACTTTGCAATGTTGTTATTGTTTAAAGATATAAGAGGTAACCGAAGGTGTGAATGTAATTATCTCCATGATCAGTGACAAATGCATTTCCCACACAGTTGAAAGTGCTAAATTCTCTCATTGTTTTGGCAAATATTTATTAAACTCCTGTTGTATGCCAGGCTCTATGCTAGGTGTTGGGGACACAGCAGTGAATCCAAAAGCAATCTACCCCACAAATAAGTATATAATTATAAATTGTGATAAGGATTCTGAGAGAGTTTAACAGGCAGGTTGTCAACCAGACTCCAGTGTAGGAAACAGAAAAAGTCCCTTGGTATTTTAATCCAGAAAGTGGATTAATACAAGGAATTGCAGTTTGTAAAAATCACTGGAAGGGCTGAAGGAGCAGTTTCTGCCCTTGGTTTTCAGGAGTACCTCCCAGAACACGGCAGACCTGACCCACCAGGGGAGTCATCATCACTGAGGCCAACAATGGAACTTTGCCAGAGTCAAGAACCCACTGCCACACATGTTGGTTCCACCATCGAAACTGCCTCTGGACACCCAGAAAGCCACAGAATGGACACCCATGGCTGTGATTCATGATTTAGGAAGCCAGGCCAAGATGCTCCTATGACCACTGATGGCACGGCACACACTACTTCTTCATTCTCAGGAATCTGAGAACTGGGACAGAGCATCTCGAGAAACCTCATGTTTTCACGACCGTGCGTGCCAGCAGAAACTACCAGGTGGAACCCAGTTAACATCGAGAGCCTTAGCTGCAAAGGAGTCTGCCAGTGTGGATTCTGGCATTCTGTCCTCTCTAAATAAAAGGAAGGTGGAAGAGAGATTGAGTGAGTCAATCTACAGGGTACTATATGGGAACTTGATTTAGTCTGGGGGCTGGGGAAAGCTTCTCTGAGGAATTGACATTTCAGATGAGACATGAAAAATGAGCAGGAGTAAGGCAGCCACATAGAAAGACTAGCATGAGAGAAGACCTTGGGTTAAGAAAGCGGCTGGTGATTGAAAGGGGGAGTGGCACAAGGCTGGAGAGGTAGTAAATCTTTCACTTGCTATCAGCTAGAGAGGCAGTAAATGCTCAGGTAAGGCATTGATGATCTTATTAGAGATTTAGGGATTTCTCTAAGTACAATAGAAAGCCATTGGACTGTCTAAGCAAGGGAAGAAATTGATTTGTTTGAAATAAACAAAAGCTACTGCAGCTGGTGTGTAGAAGGTGTGTAGAAAGTGGTTTGGAGGTGGCAGGAGTAGAAATGGGACAATTGCTAGAGGCTAAGGGTGGTGATGAGGGTCTTGTTAGTGAAGGTGATGGAGACAAGTGGAATCTCATGATTACATTTTGGAGGCAGAGTTGATACTGGTTGGAGCAGGGCAGGGGTAAGGGAGGAAAGCATCTAAGCATGACTCCTAAGTTTCCCATTTGAACAGCTAGATGGGAGGAAAGTACCATTTCCTGCAATGGGTAAGACGGGTGGAGCAGGTTTTGGGGGAAATCAGTATCAGTGTTAGACATACTAAGCTTGAAATGCCTCTGAAGCATCCGAGAGCAGAGTTCCAGAAGGCAGTTGGATATGCATGTTCAGATAATGGTCACTATGAAAATAGGCCAGTGGAGCCTGGGAGAGTCCAGAGTGAAAAACAGATAAAAACTAAATGAGCCCATGCAGCAAGGATTAATGTGTTAACCTATCTCAAAAAGAAAATATATATCTATATTCAAGGTAGTAAAGAATTCACCAGGCACATACTAGTAGCAGCCAGAGTGCTTGTTTTTCTTCTTCTCCTTTTGTTCTCTTCTTTCTAGTTCCTTTTCTTTTCCTTTTCCTCTAGCTCCTCCTGCTTCTCTCCTCCTTCTTTAACAAGTCTTCACTATGTTAATCTTCAGGTTGTTACTGCTATGTCGGGACAATCTCAATCCATGGGTCAGAGCATCAATGGAAAGAATGATGCACAAATGCTCAATTGCACTGATTCTCTAAAAGGTGGTTTTCAAGTAAGGGTTACATTGGGATTTTTTTTCTCTTTTCCTTTTTTTTTTCTGGTTTGCAGAAGAAAAGAAGGAATCGTACCCGATATTATGTAGTTTTCTTTTCCTGTGGTCTTTGGGGGCAAGTGAAGACTTTGTTTACAAACAAGCTCAGAAATCAGTCACAGCAATATTTGGAGGGAGTTGAGCACAGACTGACCTCACAATCAGGATTTTTTTTGGCGAAAGGGTTAACAAAGTAGAGAGTCAGGAAGTTGAAAATGGGAGAACAAAACAAATTAAAACAAAATAAACAAAAATGCTAAGCAGAAAAGACAAGGATGGTAAAAGATGATTAGCAGCTAATTAGCATTTTCCATTTATTTTATGGAGGACAGAGATTCCACTTAGAAAACGCGGAAATTTGTTATTAAGCTAGGGCAGAGAGACATAAAGTTAGGGATAGAGTACGAAATAAAGATAGGGATAGAAATCAATGCCATTAAGTAAAATTTTGATAAACCAAATACTCTTTTATAAACAAAACTAGTTTTTTGATAGAAGAAAATGGTGTTTACATAGTTTTAAAAATTCAGAGTTTAAAACAGTATAAAAGGTTTAAAAATATAGTTGCAATTCTCCCCTCACTCTAGCCCCCTTTACAACCCAACCCTCTTGAAGCCTGCATTTATACTTTTTTTAAAGGCGGTACTGAGGATTAAATGCAAGACCTTTTACATGGGAAGCAGGCACTCAACCACCGAGCTACATCCGCTCCCCAATGAGAGTAGGTTTTTTCATTTGTTTGTTTGTTTTTAGAAGGTAACTGGAAATTGAACCCAGGACCTCATATATGGGAAGCAGGTGCTAAACCACTTGAACTACATCTGCTCCCCATGCATTTATCCTTTTTAAAAATAAAATAACTTGAGCTCTGTAGGTCAGCTCTCCGGGTTAGAATTCCAGCTCTCTTGCTTTACTAACTTTGTGACCACGGATGATTTTCTTAAGTTTTCTGTACCTCAGTTTCCTCATCTTCCCAACAGATTTAATTATAATACTGACATCACTGGTCTGTTAGTTGGATTTAATAGTACAAAACATAAAGGATTTAGAATAGGGCTTGGTTTAGAGTAATAAGTGCTAGTCCATTGAGTAGGGTAATACTCATTATATCTTTTTTGCTTTATGATATATTGTGATTATTTTTCCATATCAGCATATTTATATATAACGCATTCTTTTAAAAAGCTACAGAGGATTTCATTGCTTAAGTGTGCTTTATTTTATTTAATCTGTGTCTGATTGCTGGTCATTTAGATTGCTTTCAGGAATTTGCTATTACTCAGGTGATAAGTTCTTGTGTCTCCTTGGCTCAGTTTTGGTGTCCAGTTGTTTGGTCAAACAAGCACTGACCTGACTGTTAACTGTGAGGGTTATTTAGTGGATTTAAATCATTAGCCAGTTGATGGCATGTGTGGCTGAGGACATCTACACTCAACAAAGGAGATGAGAGACTCAGCCAGTCAGTTGAAAGCATTAAGAGAGAAGTGATGATTTCAGCAGTCTGAAGGAAGAGTTTCCAGCTCTACTTCGGCGTCTTCGGCATGCATGTGTGGCCCTAGGAATTCCCCCATTTACATTAGTCTGAATGTCTCCTCTTCTCTAGGGAACATTTTCTTTACAGCACGCACTGTGTGTGCCTTACAGGCAGCTATCTTTTGCCCCAGATAGCCATGACTGGACTGCCCTCCTACAGCATTCTGTCGGGGAGCTCTTTGAGCTGCCTTCTACATGCAGGGCAAGCTCTGGGATGGCGAGTGTGAACCAATGCCCTGGTTCAGTGTCTCAGGCCTCCACCGGGCAGATTGGGCCAGACATACATGTCCCCACTATATACATGAGAGTGACTCTGCTCCCTCCAGAACCAGGACCAGCCACCTCCTAAAAAACCCCAAAAAACAAAAACAAAACAAGCAAAAACAAATGAAAACAAAACAAAAACCAATACAGGGGAACCGATGTGACTCCCTGGTTGAGCACCGGCATCCCACATACAAGGTTCCGGTTCAATCCCTGCCCCTGGTACCTTAAAAAAAAAAAAAAGTGAAAAATGAATGCAACTTATTTATAAAATATTTAGGAAATTTAGGCAAGCAAATAGAAGAAAGTTAAAATTACTTGTAATCCTGCTACCTAGAGATTAAGCGCCATTAACATTTTGGGATCTGATCTTCCAGTACATATAATACATCAAAAATAAGATTGTACTCTACATACTATATTTACCCTCTTCTTCTTGTAAAACTGTATCATGAGCATCTTCCCATACCATTTCACAAAATGCCTATAGGTCAGAAAAGTTGAACCTATTCACACTTTGGCCAGCAGTGTAATAGTGTCACCGTCTTCTCCCCATGCCAACGCCAGTCTTCCCAGCATGACTCTAATAAGAGTTAGAAAATCTTGGTCAGTAATAGTATCTCATTATTGCTTTAATTGGCCTTTTCTAATTACTAATAAGGGCGTTCCTTTCCCCCAAAAAGGTTTATTGGACAATTGTATTTGCCAGGATTGCTTTGAAATTCTATAGCAGTAAAGTAATGGGAGAGGTGTTGATATGGGCAGAATGAATTCTCAAGTGTTAAACGTTACTATTCAAGTTGCAATATCTCTAGGTTCAATTCCTTTTATCACATATATACCTGCTAGATCTCTCTTCTTAGTCATTAACAAATATTTATTGATCTTCTACTGTATGGCAGACAGCACCCTTCTGGGTATCAGTGATTTAACAGTGAGCAAAATTGTCAAAGCCCATGTGCATACTTTCTATTGAGGAGAAACAAGAGAAGAGGTGGAGAGGACCAGTTCACACAGGACCTTGTAGACTCTGGCCAGGAAGGACTTCAGGTTTTATTCTGAAGACAGGAGGCAGGGAAACCAGCAGGAAGCTATTGCAATGGCGCAGCAGAGCAGTCAGCAGTGTACGTGGACATAAACCATTTCCCCTGGATGAGCTTGCCCTGCTCTGCCAAGCTGAGGCCACTGTCCATCTCCAGTGCTACCCGGTCCCTCTCCTCCTCGGTGATCAGAGGCAGATATGAAGGAGGTAGAAGGTGTCTGCTGTGAGGTCTGTTGAGTGCTAAAGAGTCTGTGTGACAGACAATCAAAATACTTAAGAGTGACAAGGCAGGTTCAGTGGGTGACACCCTCAGAAGTCAATTTGACAAACCTCGGTCTAGCACTTAACAAGCTTTAAGAACATGCTGGTAACTCTAGAGCAAAAGCAAAGTAGAGGTACCAGAGACTTCAGTAAAATGCCTAAAAAAGAAGTGGCAGACACAAATGCGTCGTGTGTACCAAATCACTCCATATTTAATCTCTGTGATGAAGTACCTGGAAATCTATAAATGACAGCATGAGGCAGCTTGACAAGCTGCTGTGTGTTCCACTTGCCAGTTACAAAGAACTTTTCTTTTCACATATTTAAAATGCCATTGTTTAATTAAAAAAATAAAGTGGGTTTGAAGTCCAAAGGCCAACCTTCTATCCATAAACTAGATAAATGAACAAACAGGCGGGATGGGTTGGGAAGGAAAAGGACTGGGGACACTGGAGTAGCTCCAATTGTCTTAGATTCTGACCCAGTGACCACACTTGGAGAATGTCACAGAGGAGCTTCCTTCACAGGTAGGACCAAGGAGATAAAGGTATGGGGAGGGCTGACATGGTGGCCATTGTGCCAGGCTCTCATTCAGTACAGAAGCTCCTTTCACTATCCAAACATCCTTCAAGACTGGCATAGGGCACATCTTTTCTGCTAAACCATCCTGACCACGTCATCTCATGCTCATCCCCTTCTTTGACCTTTGCAGACCTCTGGATAGCACAAATTTTTTTTAGCACTTAATAGTTCTAGAATGTAGATTTCACCAAGCAAATGACTCTTTTGTTCACTCCTATACCTCCAGTGTGCAAAGCAGTGCCTGGCACAAGGTAAGTACTCAATGAATAGTTGTTAAATGAATTAATTTTGAGTTATTTTAAGGGTATATGGATTCTTGTAAACTTAGTGAAGGTCAGTTCAGATCTTATTTCTCCTCTTCTCCTTCAACGTTCTCCCTTTCCTTATTTCCCTTCTACATTACTGTAATAGGTGCTGTCACTGGGCCTGCCTATAGCACTGTGGCCACTCCGAAGTCTTCTGCAGGCAGTTAACTCTCCCAGGGGTGACTCCCTAGTAATGAAAGATGGGAATTAGTGGGTAAATAGTTTCCAGGTATCTTGCTGTGTGGGGGAATAGTTCTGAGGTGCCTGCTACAGTCTGTAGTTGCTCGGTTATCCACCTACTCATGCATCCTTGATGGCTTTCCCGCCTTCTATGTCCTGTCTTTATTCTCACACTAAATAAACTACTGATACCCAAGTCCTTATATCAGGTTCTGCTAAGACAATTACCGAGAGTGCTTAGAAGAGCAGTGCCTAAGGGGTTCCTGTAAAGATGGAGTGAGATAATTGCGTGTGAAAATGCAAGTAAGGCTTTCAGCATAGAGCTCAGCCCACCGGAAACTCTCAGCTCTGCTAGCCGCGGCACCTGCTGCTATTGTACTGGAGGGAGCCCATCAAACATCACTAGTGTTTGAGGAGAAATCTTGAGGGGAAACTGAGGCAAAGACCACTGGGCATCCACAAGAGCAACGATGGAGACGATGAATGAGGAGGAACCGAGGCAAAGATCTAAGACAGAGCGAGGAAAACTGGTGCTCATCCGAGGGTTAACTTGTGTGCTGGGGTCACGCAGGAAGTAGGACTTCGCCCAGGAGGCTAAGGAGTAGAGTATTTTCTGGAGAACTGATGCAGGCCTCACAGCTCATCAGAGTACAGGGGGATGTTTACAATTCAATGGCAAGGTTTCAATAAGAAAGGCTGGCAGGAAGGGCCAGAAATTTGGTTGACCTTTGAAAGGACAGGCACATTTAGTAGGTCTAGCCAGGGAGCCAAGCAGTCCAGTCCCCGGAGAGTGTAGGCAGAGAAGGTGGAAACCAAAAGGAGCAGGTGAAGCTAGAATCCTGAGGACCAGAAAATCGGCAAAAGCTAAACTATTTTAGAACTCTATTTCCAGAGGAGAGGCATTTAAACCTCTGGCTTATTTGATACTGTCTGAAAGAGGTCAGAGCCCATTTTGCCATTATTGGTAGGCAGTGGCAGACCATTGGGATCCCAACATAATATCCACCCAAAGGCAAATGGTGCTAGTGATTTTTCAGGATTTGGGCTTGTGCCTGACAATATTTGATCTTGTAGAATGGTCAAGAATGGAAACCTGTTAAAGGTGCAAACTGTCTTGTTCACTTTGGGAATTCCAGTGCCTCTCACCATTTCCAGCACAGAGGATATGGCCAATACATCTAAGTGGGAAGAAGGAAAAGAAAAAGAAAACAGTGACATCAAGATAGAAAGGGGAAAGCAAATATGGCTCAAGCAGTTGGGTGCCTGCCTACCACATGGGAGGTCCCAGGTTCAGTTCCTGGTGCCTCCTAAAGAAAATGAGCAAGACAGTGAGCTGACGTGTTGGGCTGGCATGGCAAGCTGACACAACAATAAGATGATGCAACAAGATGACACAACGAAGAGACACAGCAAGAAAACACAATAAGAGACACAACAAGCAGGGAGTGGAGGTGGCTCAAGTGATTAGGTGCCTCCTTCCCACATGGGAGGTTCCGGGTTCAGTTCCTGGTGCCTCCTAAAAAGATGAACACACAACGAACAGGCACAGAGAACAGACAGCGAGTGCAAACAATGAGGGGTGGCGGGGGGAGAAATAAATAAATAAAAATCTTAAAAAAAAAAAAAAAGACAGGGAGGGAGATTGGGAAAAAGAAATTAGTGAATTCTAAATAAATGCCTGCTGACTGATTGGTTGGGTGGAACCAGGGGTACAAAGTTGGCCACTTTCTCCTCCATCCTCCTGGCTGGGGCAAAACCAGAGCAGAGTTTCTGACTGATGGGTTTTTTTTTTTGCTAAGTCACCACTACAATTTACAGGGTTCTTTTTTGCTAAGTCACCACTACAATTTACAGCTTCTCCTGACCCAGCTCAGTTCTGGCTTCTCACCTGCTCTTTAGGAGAGATGTGATTCCCCCATTGCACGGACGAAATGCGGTAGGATGGGAAAGGAAAATACTGATATTCTGGTCAGCATGGAAAGGAGGAAAATGGCTAAACTGAGCAAATCATAAAGCACTGAGGGTACAGGTGGCTTAGGGTCTGTGGGAAAACACAATCATCTGAGAGTTTGGAGGAAACCCTCTCCCACTCACCATGGTCTCTGGGTTTCGGAGCGTAGTCTTAGGGGGGTGATTAAAGCTCCTAAGACTAGCTTCTCGTTTTATCAGAGAGATACTGGTAGTGAAAGTGCAGACACCTAATATTAAAGTTACAATGGCATAGCAAATACACTTTGATGCTTGATATGACTAAATTCCTTGTGAAATTTAACTAAGAGCATATACCTCCTGAGTGATGTCCCATCGGAACTAGTGGCAGAAGGAAAAGAATGGCTCCTGGGACTACTGTCTTGACTCTTTCAAGTTCATAGGATAAATCCGAAAATAACCCAATGGTGTCAAGCCCATGCTCTAGCAATAGCAAGGTGTGAGGGCTGGGACAATCACTGCTGCCCTGGGCTTCAGCATCTTCCTCTGGGCAATGGTGTGCCTTGATTGCATGGCCTTTGCTAACCCTTCTCTGTTACCCTGTGATGCTGAGTATATAATTGGGAGACTAATTAGGGGTCAGGCGCTATGAAAGATTATGCAGGTAAGGCATTTGCTCCCCCCGACTTGCAAGAGAAGCTTCCAGAAGTTTTTCGTGGTCTCTTTCTGAATCATTCCAGTTTTAATCCATGTGTTAAATGAGCAATTACATTGTCAATTAACTTTGCTTATGCTCTTTATGCCGTGTAGCCATTTTAATTCCCTTTACAATGTATGTTCATAGGATCATGTTAAGAAAAGCTTTTCCCACTCAGATGAAACACAGGTTTTCTAGTATTTTCTGATTTATTTTTAAATATCTAAAAATTTAATGCATCCTTAATTTATTTTTGCAAATGGTGTGAGTCAGGGAATCTATTTTTCTCTCCAAATGTTAGCTTATTGGCCCACTACTGTTTATTGGCTATTGGATAATTTATCCATCCCCCACTGATTTGAAGTGCCATTTCTATCTTCCACTGCATTCTCATTGGTTGTCTTACGGTGGTCCTTCTTCCCTTCCTTTGATCTACTTATCTATTCTTGCATCGGGATGATGTACTTGATTCTCATCTCTTTTAAGGTTAAGTTTATAGCAGATAATGTCAGTGCTCTTCCCAGACCACCTTGGGCCCCCTTTTTATTGTCTGCTTGTTTCAGAGGATTTTGGAGAGCGAAACTGTGCATTTAGCTTCCATCAGCCTGCACCTTCAGCTCTTGTTGGGGGAGCTGCTTTCAGGCTATCGGGCTTAGTTTGTCTTCACTAAGGGAACTCCAGGAGTGCCCTGTCCCCACTCCCTGCCCTCAAGCAATGACTGACAATGAGGTTCTAGGAAAACCTACTTCTCTTGCCTTGGGTAAGGACAACTCTGGAGGCTTACACCCCCATAGTAACTTACACCCCATAGCACCCAGCCTGTTCAGGCTGACGCTATCTTCCCAGTACCTTACACCCCAGCCTGGCTTCCTCCCCGTCTCTGTCCTTCATTCACTCCCTTATAGGTTTTCCCTGGGAGCCTTTCATCAATAAATCACTTGAACACAAATCCTCATCTCAGGGTCTGCTTTTGGGAAACTCAGCCTAAGTCAGTCTTTCATGTTTATTGCAAATAATTTTTCCCAACTAGTCATCTGTCTTTTGATGTTGGTTATGACATTTTTTTTCACTATACAAAAAGTTTTTGTGATTAAAAAATTTTTTTATTGCCAATTCCATTGGGTAGCACTTCCAGAACAACATTCAATAGTGCCTTGTCTATGGTAATGGGCCTATTCCTAAAATTTTACCATTAGGCATTATATTGGCTTTTTGTTAGAGAAATATGTTTTTAATCATGGTAGAAGCAGCCATTAATTCATAGAGATAGAAATATCCATATAGATATATACATACATGTATGCACATAAACCTTAAGGGAATGGATGCTAAATTTTGTTAAATGTCTGAGCTCTTTAAATTTAATAAAATACTTTGTTTTCTGCTTTCGTCTATTAATATGATGAATTCTAGCAATAGATTTATTAATACTAAACTATATTTGCATTGCTGAGAAGTATCATTTTTGTCATGGATTTTATTATTTTAGTATTTTGATGAATTATATATTTTTGATATTTATTTTAAAATTTTTAAGTTGATATTCATAAGTGAGATTTTTCTATAAGCTTTTTGAAAAGTGTATGCTTAATACATTTACGTCATATTACTAAGCTTCATAATTATTCTTCAACAATTATATCTTCATTACATATTGTATACTTTCCCCTTCTTTTAGTCATATAAAACATACCTTGAATTCAACCTTGTCTGATATAATGCCATGAACTTCATTTTCTTGTTCCTTTGCTCAGAATGTATTTGCCCATCTTTTTATTGAAACTTTATGAGTCATTTAACTTTAGATTTAACATTTTTATATTAGTTATGGTTGGGTTTTGCTTTTCAATTAAATGATAAAGATGACTTTTTATCTGAGTTTAATATTCATTAAGGTATAAGACATTACTTTCACTTTATAGTATTCATTCTGCTTTTAATACTTTACTAGTTTTCTGTCTTTTGTTATAAGGTTCATTTATTTCTTGCCTTTTCCTGGGGTTTTTCTTTCTGATAATATAGAAGATCTATATTCTGTTTTTTGTACCCCTAGTGTATGTTGATAACTTGGAGTTAGTTAATTCTCTAGTAAATTTCTTTCTTTTTTTTTCCCATTTACGTATTATATAGTTGTTACTGGGCTGTGGCTGGCCAGGGAATAATGTTTTCAGCTCTATTCTTAACCCCTTCTTGTGTCTAGATATTAAGAAGATATTGAATGGGAGTGATACATGACCTTTCCTAGCTAATGCTTTTATTTTATTTTTTTAAGGATTTATTTATTTATTTATTCCCTCCTCCCCCATTGTTTTGCGCTTGCTGTCTGCTTTCTGTGTCCATTCGCTGTGTGTTCTTCTGTGTCTGCTTGTCTTCTCTTTAGGCAGCACTGGGAACTGATCCGGGGACCTTCCTGAGTGGGAGAGAGGCGCTCAGTCTCTTGCACCACCTCAGCTCCTTGGTCTGCTGCATCTCTTATTGTCTCTCCTCTGTGTCTCTTTTTGTTGCGTCATCTTGCTGCGCCAGCTCTCCACTCAGGCAGCACTCCACATAAGCCAGCTCTCCATGTGGGCCAGCTTGCCACACAGACCAGTTTGCTTTCACCAGGAGGCCCCGGGAATCGAACCCTGGACCTACCACATGGTAGACGGGAGCCCAATCGCTTGAGCCACATCCACTTCCCAAGCTAATACTTTTAAGTAGGTGCCTTCTCTTACTTTCTTACTCTTTCTGCTGGCAGGGTGAAGAAGAACATGCACCTGGGGCTGACAGAGTCACAGGATGGAAAAAGCCTGGGTCCCTGAGTCATCACCTGAAAGAAAGCCACTCACCAACCCAGAATACCCATGTGGGACTGTTACATAGACAAGAAAGAAACAACTTATGTTGAGCCACTAAAATCAGAAGGCTTATTTGTTTTAGATGCTAACATTGCTTTCACTGACACAGATTACTTTGTAACTTAATAGAATCTATGTGAACTTTATTTCTTGATATATCTTGATTTGAACAACTGAATGATGAGCAAAGTGCTACACTTATATTCTTTCACCTCTCCAACCTACTCTATCTCTTGTTTTTTTTTTTTGTTTTTTTTTGTTTTTTTTGGTTATCTTATTAATTTTATTCTCCTACTAGTATGCTCACTTTCTTGCTTTATACTTTAAAATAATAATAAACACATTGATTTTATAAAATGTAGACACTGATCTTTATATATAATAAAAAAGAGATTATATACATACTCTTTCTCCCTCTATTCTTCCTTCTTTGCTTTCTGATTTTTGCTAATTATATTTTATTTTTACATGGATAAAGTTTATAACCTTTTCATTCTCTTCTGTAATAGTTACTCTCATTTGAGATTCATCCTTGTTTAATTTAATTATGGAAAATTCTTTATAACCTGTTTTTTTCCATTCTTAATTTCATTATTTTGATTCATCTTTTTGTTAGTTGAATTTTGTCATCAAGTAGTTTTGTACATTTGACAATTTCTCCTTTGCTTTAAATTTGAGTGACAACTTTGTTATGGAGAATTCTGAAACAAGTTTCATTTTTCTATCTTGTATACCACTTGTTTTTATAAATGTATTCATGAATATTTGGTGTGTGTTTTTGTAAAACATAAGTGAGTTCAGCAGCCTATGTCTTTCTATTTTGTTTTCTGGTATTAAACTTCCTGGAACTTCTTGGCCGAAATTGATGTTTTAGGTCTTCCATCATTTTATGAATGATTTCTTCTTTTATAAATATAAAATTTTTTTCAATTCTTTAGTTGTATTCTCTTTTTCAAGGTAAAAATTACATGTATGTTCAAAACTGTCATCGAGCTTCCATACCTGTTATCTCTCATCTCCCTATACGTTTTCAAGCTCTTTGTCATTTTACTTCTGCATTATATTTGATTATTTGAATACTTTCCTCCATGACTGGAATTTTTACTTTGGCTAAGTAATTTTTTTTTGTCCTTGATATTTCAAATAATGTTCAATGGCTTTTTTAGTTTTTAGTAGACACATATAAATCACTGAGAATTATGGTTCTCTTTTTATCAAAGCATGTTATGAAGTGTACCATATCAAGTTCAGAGTATTACACAAACACACATGAACATATATAAAATTTCATGAAGCATGATCTGGCTTCATCTGCCATTTTACCTTAGAGATTGTTGACTTCTCTTCTTGATGAAAGAAAACATTCTTGGTCAAGCCTTTTCTCTGGAATGTATTGCTCTTGTCTAATAATGTCACAATTAGCAGCATATGTATGGACCATCAAAGTCAATTACAGATCCATTTCAGAAAAATATCAAAACAAAAGCTGGGTTCTATTTTATAATTTCCAAAGAATGAACCAAGGATAACCTTGAACATTGTAAATCATACTTTGAAGCTGATAGGAGTGGTTGAAGAAACCCAGTGGGGTTTGTACCTAATTCCACATTGTGCGAGTTTTTGTATTCATTGATAAATCCGGCAAAAGTCAGAACCAAAATAACACGTTAAAAATACCACCTAAGAACTTGTTCATCATGGTAAATCTTTAACTCAATTTCTGTTTTGCAAAGTTAGTCACCAAAGATACTATTAGGATGATATTAATCACAGCAAGGACTTTCAGTATCTTGTACAAGATAGGATCTGTTAAGACTGCCACCAAGAGGTGAAGGTTTCAAAACTTTAGATATGTGCGTTGAACTCTTAAACACAGTTATGCTATAGCTCTAATAATGAGAAGCAAGAATCCACACAACATTCTTTCCTCTTCCTCCTGATCAGCATCTTCATCCTTTTCTTCCTTGTTACTGCTCAGGTCACAGACGCCATCCATCTTTCCTCATATGTAAGTGATTTGTTCTTGTGTATCATGTTCTCTGACAAGATTGAATTGGAGGTTATTTTTGAGGGGATTTTTTAATATTTGCAAGTGATATTTCCATAGATTAATAGCAAGCTGACTTTTAAACAGTTTTAAAGGAAATCTTAGCTAGAGCTCTACACTTCACTTCCTCGTAACCTTTTCCTCCTTGCAAGAGCCTATGTAAAAAACTGAACAGTGAGAAACTCCCACTAGCAACCCACATATTTTCCCTCCAAATGTGCTTCTCATCTTTTGAGGCAGTTTTTCACATGGTTTTTGCTTTCACACTTTTTGCTGTCTGTCATGTTTTGTTTATTAGAACAGGTGAAGATTTAGTTTTATCTTTCCAAAGCATGTAAGACGAAGATGGTAAAAAACAAGACTTTGCTTCAAAGAAATTAAGGAGATGGAATGAAGTCTTGTGCATATAAAGGAATTTGACGTTTGAAGCTGGTTTCTCTTAGGCTGTCTCTACCTCTTTCATGAGTCATTTTCTTTTCTGTTAAGACAGGGGTCTCTAGGAGACAATGCTGTGAGCATCTTGATTTTTCTAGGGGAGATCATCCAGAGTCTGCTGAGGAACATTTTATTTATGTGTGCCTTAGCATAAATCTAGTAATAGAAAGATGATCTCATAAAACTCTGTAGGACTGGTTCACCTAGAAGTTGAACTCTTTGTGTAACACCTAAAAATGGGGGATTGAATCCTACCTCTCCCACCCCTAAATCATAACAAAGCATCCTTCAACTTTGGATGCCCAAGGACTGGCACATGAGTGGCGGCAGAAAACTACAGCACAGATGGTACTCCATATGGGACAGTGCTGCCTGGAACTGTGGCCAGTGGGGACTGTGGTACCCAATGGAAGAAGCAGAAGCACAGAGTAGGCATGATGATGCAAAGCAGAATATAGTTGTGAGCTAAGCAGAAGGATGGACTCCTGATTTAAGATTATGGAGATGGCCAAACACACAACATCCGACATGGGACAGATGAGATCCACAGCCATTTATTGATAATACATACTTACAGTCTGGGGAAGAAGGACATCCTACTCCATGCAGAGCCACTCAGAACAAGGGACTCACTTGGGAACAGAGTGAACAATCAGGGGCTATGGAAAGCAGGCTTTGTAGTAACAAAAGGATGAGATGCTCCTGGTTCCCACAGGAGGATGTAACTGGCTTGCTTGAATCATTCCTCGGGCTGAAGGGAGTGAAATCCATTAGATTGAGGAATGGGTAGAGTGCAGTTGATAGAGTAAGTAGTCAGGTAGGGAGCTTTTCTTGTTTGCAGTGGGGGTACTTAACTTTCAAAAGTTGGGGAACTCATAGTTAGGCCTTTGGGATGCTGTGAGACTCAAAGATGTCAAAGCAGCTCAGGAAATTATGAAATTTTAGGTCTTACAATAAAATTGACCCCTGGATGCCTTGATATCAAACATCTCCTTTAGTAAAAACTGATATTTTTAGGGAGTGGAAGTGCCTCCCTAGGAATAAAAATAGGTGCTTGAACAAGGGGGAGAAGACCACATGGTGAGTTGGTGATCAAAAACATGAATTTTAGAGGTGACCTTCTAAAGGGGCCCATGTGACATTGGTGTAAGGAAGTGCATGATCCCCGGGCACATAAACTTAGACTAATCAATGCCTGTGGCAATGGTGAGGGGGAGGAAGAGGAGGGACGGGTCCATTTGATACTTTGTAGCTTAAATAGGAGTCCTTTCTTTTTTTAAAACAAATCAATTTTATTGATACATATTAATAAAGTATACAATTTATCCTAAGTTTACAATCAGTGGTATCTGGTATAATCACGTAGTTGTACTTTCATCACTTCAATCAGTATTAGAGCATTTCCATTATTTCAATAACAATAATAATAAACAAAAACCAAACAAACAAGAAAATTCTTCACCTCTCAATCTCTCTGTTTCCCCTGCTGTACATAGCTGCTATTTTTGTCTATTCTTGCACAATTATTTATTTGTTTATTAAGCAGTTTTATTGAGATATGTTCAAATACCATATGATCTATCCAACGTGTATAATCAATGGCTTGTAGTATAATCACAATGGTGTGCATTCATCACCACAAAAAATTGTAGAACAATTCCATTACTCCAAAAAGAAAAGCTGCACACCCCTTAGCAGTCCTTCCCCAGCCCTACATAACCACTAAGCTAATTTCATCGTTATAAATTGATTTGTATTTACATTTTATATAAATGGAATCATACAATAGGTAGCATTTTGTCTGGTTTCTTTCACTGAGCATCTCACTAGGTCTCTTAATTAAACCAACTGCCTGAAGCCTGTATGATAGGTAGATGTTACACTCAATGCCTTCTCCCAAAGCACAGCATTGTACCTTCTAAGAAGTGAAATGAGTGCCCTGGTTGCTATTAGTAATGTCTGGAACTCCAAAGGGGATCAGAAGTGTCCTGCTGAGGCCTTGTATTATGGCCTTAGTATATGTAGAGCCATCTGTTACCTTGATTTATATTTTGGGTATTTATGAGGCAAGAGATTTCCAGAGTTCTTTACACCACAGGGAACACTTTGTGCAAGGGCCCAGAAGTTTGTGAAAATTTGCAGCTGGGGCCATTTGTTGGTCAGGACATCTGGTGTTAAGATGACTGCCTGAAGTTTGGCCAATTTTGCTGACTCTTGGATGGCAACCTTTATAAAAACAGCAGCATTCTACTGACTCCATCACATAAAGCAATGGTGACACCATCTGTAAAATATATGTTCTCCTATTGCTGTTCATTCATTTTTGCCCAAGGCACCTGAGAGAGGACTGACGTCTGCCAGCACCATGGCATCTGGCAGGGGACTGAGGACAGAGGAAGCCACCTGCAAGAGGGCTAGGCCCAATGGTGCAGGACCTAGGAAGGCCTCTGTTTCTAGGAGTCACCAACATATGGCCAGCAAATGCTGCTCTAGAGCTGTATAGCATAGAGCCAAGGAAGGCGGTTAATGTATCAAAAGCTCATGGGCAACTTATGGCCATCATTAGGCATGAGAGGAAATTGCTAATTCCTCTGTAATGATCGGAGGCCACTACAGTAGTGTCTGTTGCTTTCCATTCGAAAAATTTGAGCATCTTTTGTTGGAAAGGACTCCATTCAAGGTGGGATAATTTACAAGTTACAGCACCAGTAGATTAGGCAAAATTTGTAAATGAGGACTGTTTTTGCCTTCAGAACCCAGAAAGCACCAAAAGATGTTGGGCTTGAGTGTCCTAAATGAATCTCCTCAGAGGAGAATGCACTTAATGTAATGTCCAATCTGTGCTCCTGGAGAAAGGTGGATGCAGTCAAATTCTTGCCTGCAAAGATTGTGTGCTATGGTCAGGCCACTGAGGTACTCATGGGTAGTGTCGTAACGGCATGGCCTTTTGGAGGGCAAGACAAACTGTGGCTGACGGGCTGTTGAAGGAGGCACTGAATAGGACAAAACAGCCAAATCTACAATAGCAAAAGACGCATGGGTTGCTGATTGGATGGAGAAAGTCATTTCAATAATATTAAGCATTGAGTATTGGCGCCATGATGGGAACACAGCATTAAGGCTGTGGGAATCCACCATGAGGCACCAATTATTCTTTTCAGGTTTCAGAATAGGACAAACTGTACTGTTAAGTAGGGAAGCAGTGGGGATAATCACTTCTTTACTAAGTAGATCTTGTATAATAAGTTTCAATCCTTGAAAGCCATGTTTTAACTTACATTGGGCCATATTAATTGTTTAACTTGGGAGGGAGGTTTCATGGGGTCCCATTTTTTTCAAGCCAATTTATAAGTGCCAATGACTTAAGTTAACTTTCGTTATTACTCATTAGCTCAGAGCATCCAAGCCTACTATGGAATATTTTAGAGCAATGGGTGTTATGACTGGGAATTTTAGGGAAAGCAATAATTAAGGTGAGGCATTCCTATTTTTCCTCTCTTTTATATTCAATAATCCTCTAAGATTATATAGGATACCATGTTTAAATTTAGTGGGATACCCAGCCCAGGTATATTTCTAATTTGAGCCCCATTATCAATTAAGTTCATCAAAGTTTGCCAGTTAGTGCCTTTCAGCAGATGTTAAAGTTAATTGAAAAGTTATATTGCAGAGGTGCAAAAACCAACCAGCGGCTTTTATCATTTTGCTCTATAAATTATTTTAGTACATTTTGGATTTCCATTTGGGTTAAGTTGCATACCTTGCCTCAATTAAATTTCTGTTTGTTTGTTTCGTCCCCCTGTATCCAGGTTTTTTTCTTTTTTACTTCCTTCTCCATTATTATTATTATTATTTTTTGGTCACTGGATATATTTCTGCTCCTACTTATAAATTTATAGATTTCTTCCACCAGAAGGCCTCAAGTCAGTATTGTCAGGATAAAGAGTTTGCTCCATGGCAATGGTTATTTTATAGGGTTGAAGGATACCAGGCTTAAGTAGGGTTTGTCTTAACTCTTTCACTGCTGTGCCACAGGAGTGCCATTGGTGTTTTATCTTTCCCAGTGTATGTGTGTCTTATGTATGTATACATAAAACCCTGAGGATTAGGCTCTTTGTTACATTAAGGTCACAGGCAGCAGAATGGTATAGTAGAAGAGTACTACTCTCAGCACCCAGAAATTTCTTTTCTTTAGGTACAAATCCCCTAAGAGTATTTTGGATTTCTAGCCAAGTGAAATCACGGCTTTCAGTGTCTGTCTCCCGATCACATGTGGTGCAGATCTTCTTGGTGGTTACAGGTCAAAGTTCCAGGTAGCTGTCCTCTTCCTCCAGGAATGCCGGTCAATCTCCTGGGGGCTGGGGTCCATATCCGGGGTGGTTATGTTGACTGTGGCCCATGTGGAAGCCATCAAGCACCCGGCTCACAAGATCAGCCCTTTAGGCTGCTGTAAGCAGCGGTGAGGAGCAAAGCCCAGGCATGCTGGCTGAGGATTTTGCACTGGGAAGCAGTTGAATACCAAATGCTTCCCCCCTCCTTTGAAAAATCACTCTGGGGTGGGGAGGAGAAGTGTACGTTTGATGGCTATGGAGTGTGTGCAAATTAAAAAAATAATTGCAAGTGAAAATGAAAAAGCCTAAGAAATCATTTGGTATGCCCAACAAATATAAATTTCTAAATATTAAAAAATCAGTCCTGGGGTCTTGGGCCACCGTGGACATGCACCTCGGTACCCTCAGGGGCAAGGAGGATGTGCCATGTAAGCAGTGACATGGGGAATGCACAAGACCACTTCCCTTGCCTAAACAACAGCGACTCTAAGAGGCAACCAGGGAGCCATTCTTAACTCTGGTAGCACCGGGCTCTGCCTTTCTGCAAGCCCTTAGGTCAACCTGGGAGGGGTGCACCTTCCCAAATGAGAGCTGATAACCACCCCCAAGTGACCAATCTCTAGTCACCAGGCTAGACTCAGGAAACTGGAGTCATCATCCTTGAGAGCTCTAGCTTGACCTCCAAGAGTGCTGACTAGTGCAGATGTTGTGCAATCAACTCGCTCTACTCCTATTGGCAGACCTGCTTCCCACTGCTCCCTGTCTGTGTTTGTCCTCAGTTTCTCAGCTTCAGACTGGGTGGGAGTCCCAGAGACCTCCTGCTTGAGACAGGTTGCATGTGACAGCACCTCAAGCCCCGGGATGGGAAGAGATAACCACACCCAACAGAGAGGCAGCAATATGCCTTGCAAGTCAAAGTGCAAATCCACCAACAGTTAGTGGTCATTGCCACCTCATGGAAAGAGTTAATTAGCAAATGAGCAGTTAGTTAAAGCTGCTCAAGGTGTTCTCCGTCATGGTTGGGCCATTCCTGTCCATAAATACCAATTGTTTTACTCACCCCCTCTTTACCCAGCTGGTAAAGAAGGGATCATCCTAGGATTATGAGCATATTTGAACACCTGACACTGGACAGATGAGATTGAAAGCTTATTACTCATATGTACTTGCAGCCTAGGGGAAGAGGGTGTCATATGGCCTGCAGGGCCACACAGGGATTACACTCAGGAACAGAGTGAACTAGCAGGGCCTATGGGGAGCAGACTTTGTAGTAACAAGAGGGTGAGGTGGCCTGTGGTTCCCACAGGGGGATGTGATTGGCTTGTTTGAACCATTCCAGGATTTGCAGGGAAGTGAAACCCATTAGGGTAAGGACTGGGGTGGGGTGCAGCTGCTCTAGCTAATAGGAAAACTAGTTGAATAGGGATTTTCCCACTGGGTGGGGGATATCTGGAGAGAGTTGGGGTACTCATGGTTAGATCTCTAGAGCCCTGTGAGGCTCAATGATGTCCAGGTAGCACATGAAATTGTAGGCCTTATGAGACAATGTTATTAGGAATGGCTCTATTATCCTCCTAGACTACAAGGCTTAAGCTCTCAAATTCCAAAGTTATCTCTGATGATTGTTTTTCTTTTGCCACAGTCCCCACCTATTAGCCAATCAATTACTAACTCACTTAAATGCTGTGTTCCCCGTCCTCCTTTACCTTTAGCTCCTTTTCAATGTCTCCTACTCATGCTCTCCCTCTTAGGCTACAGAAGTGTTTTCTGACCACCTCTGGTATTCTCCCTCCTTTTCCCAATCTATTCCATTGTAGTCAGCTACGGCTCTGAACATATCACTTCCTTCCAGAGGTTTCCTATTGCAACTAATTTTTCCCCCCAACTCATTGCTTCCATATTTAAGAGCTGCCCTCCTATGACCTTGAGATAGATTGGATTATTGGTCCCAACTCGTCACTCTGCTGTGATAGGATTATATATCCATACAGTTTACCTAGAACTTTGCTACCCCTTCCCACTGAAGATGGTATATACTTCCCTACCCATGTGAATTTCTTTGGCAGTAAAACATGGACAGATGTTGTAGGATCAAAATCTTACAGGTGATATTCATGGTTTGGCTCTTATGCTTTGCATCTGCCATGAGAACAACATGTTCTGGAGTCCCAATTGCCCTTTAGGCCTGGCCCCAGAGTGAACACTCATGGAGAAGATCTGAATTCAGTCTACAGCCAGGATCCAAGCCACCTGATGCATAGTGGAATCAGGGAAGCCCAGCTAAGCCCAATCTAGATCAACCAAACCTCAACTAAACTGCAGATCCATGAGTGTGCGGATAAATGCCTATTGATATGTACCACTGAGATTTTGGGTGGTTTCCTTTGCATCATTATTGTGGTGATAGCTGACTAGTATGGTCCCGAACTACTTTTCTAGCTTCAGTCCAGGCTTCACCCTCATGAACATGCTAGAGTCTAGCTAATTATGGCAACTTGATCCCCAAAAATGCCCTTGGCTTTTCTACCTTTGGTATCTTGATCCCTGGGTTCCACCATTCTCAAAGTCTCCATATGAATAAAAAATATAGCTAGCATGTGTTGGTACTGAACTCTTTATATTCTGCTTGGATGATCTCCTTATAATCCTCTGGATGATCTTTTTATAATCTTCTTAGGTCCCAATACAGGCCGCCATGTCATTTGTAGCCCTGAACTTTATCTTTTCATGTGTATACTTCATAACTGGAAAGACCTTGTCTTTAAATAAGATATTAAAATTTATTGAATACTGTATGTTCTAGAACTCTGTCATGTTTTATCTGTCTGTGAGGTAGAGATTATTTTCCCTGTTTGTATAGATAAGGGTGATGAGACTCAGAAAAGTTATGTAGCTTGTTCAAAATGTAAATAGTAATGGGGGGTTGAAATCTACTTCTGCTTTTGTTCTGTCTCTATCATGTTTTTGGCAACACCATCTTTCCTTTTGTACCCATAGCCTCACAAAATTAAGTGAGTGATTTATTGACCAGGTAAATGATACGACAATAGTTATGTTTCATGTATTAAAAATCTAGAATATGAAATGCCATATGAGAATTATTTAGAGATTTAGGTCCCAAACCTTAAATAGCTTATGCCCCCATCATTTGGGGCCTGCTGTGAATATTGCCAATGTTTATTTCTTCAAGTTCTATAGAACTCAGAAGGAAACCACAGGAGAGCAGAGAGAGTCTGACCTAAGCCCACAAAAGCCAAAAGTAGCAGGGCTGGAGTTGAAAGCATGGCTTGACACTGTCTCCAAGTCACACCATGGCACCTTCAGGCTTTGTCTTTTTTTAACAGCAGAGTGTCAGTCTCGAATTTTTTAACCTTAACTCTGCATTTCTTTATTCCATGTGTTTAAGATAGACTTTGCATGTTACTATTTTGAAGTAGCTGTTTGTCAGAGCTAGAAAGGAGGAAGGGAATCAAAGAAGTTTCATGGGAGGGTCTTGTCTTAGAATTGAGGCTGCCGAGCTACCAAATTCAAGTGAATTTTCTAGGTTTGCTCTAAATCAGGGCATACTGACATGTGCGGTCAGATAATCCTTTGTTGTGGGGGACTGTCCCACACATTGTGATATGATTAGCAGCATCCCTGGCTTATCTACAAGATGCCAGTTGTGACAATAAAAATATTGCCAAATGTCCCCAGGGAGCCAGTTGAGAACTACTACTCTAAATGAATAAGTCAGATGGAGTTCATAATAGCCTTTTAAATTTAGAAAGAACAGAGAATTAAAAGGATGATAGATTAACTTACATAGAAAAATTAATCCTAGTAGCAATTAGATAGAATTCTGGGGTTAAAAAAATTTTTTTTTTTACTTCTCTGTATTATATACATCTTAGGAAAGATAAAATCGGAGGAGCCAATGAAAACATAGACTAGGTAAGGAACCTATATGGAGATACCCAGTAAATTAAAGGTACATTCTAAACTAAAACTTTTCTCTCTGAGAGCAGGTAGGTATAACATTGTAGTGACTTGGAAGACTGAGAACATAAGTTTGCCTTCTTGATCCTTGGGTTCCACCATTCTCAAAGCCAGAAAACTTGACTGGTTTTAAACTATCACTTGCTGACCTTCCCTCTTGCTCCAGGAATTCTACTATGTTTTGCACATGAGGTTAGCAGGACTACCCTTCATCATCAACCAATGTAAGAGGACTTGGAAATATACCTAGGATGGGAGGTGGGTGGATGATGTGCAGGGGAAAAGGTATGCCTTTTCTCCTCCCTCCTCCCTTCTCCATCCTCCCTCCTCCCTCCTCCATCCTCCTCCTCCTTCTTCTCCTCCTTCTCCTCTTTCTCCTCCTTCTCTTTCTGCTTCTTCCTAATAAGACATAGAATAAGAAATAGAGAAATAGAAATAGAGAAATGTAGGAGGAACTTGGATTTCTTGTATATATTAAATGGAGGGAGGGCTGGTTATGATAAGGTTCTTTGTTTACAAGTGAGAGAAACAGACTCTGGCAAATTTAGACAAAACAAAACAAAAATCTTATCAAAACCCAACAATCAACAACAAACAAATGAAAAACAACCACTCCACAAATTAAAATAACAAAAAGGGAAATAGTCCTGCTAGTAGGGCTACAGAAAGGTTACAGGAGGGGCCCTGGAGAACCAGATGTGGGAAAGGACAGGACCAAGGTGGCTATGAAGTCTGGGAATCAAGACCTTCCATAATGTTCTCCCACTGGGAACAATCTGGACAGGACCTTTCTTCTGGCATGGCTGCGATTCCAGCCGTGGTCAGTCTCTTTGTCTCCTTGCTCGAGTTGTATTTCTGGAGGGAATGTGTGGCCTGGCCTGAGTCATATGCCTGCCCTTTGACCAGAAGAAGGGAACTGTGGTCCCTGGACTTAGTACCTCCTGGAAGTGGTAGTTATAGTAAAGGCAATGGGACTGTTGTTTGGAAGAACAAACAGATGCTTGGCAGACAAAAGCAAGTACACACTGACAGGTGTCTCCAGGACAGTGCATGGTGTGGCTTAATTTCAGGCATGTTGCTTGTCCACAAGCCATGAGGAAAGCTCTTCCTTCCTTGTCTTTACCCTGTTTCCCTACTCCATTCAGACACTATGATCAGAGATCTTCCCTACCCGCCACAAGCCAATAGAAATTGGATAAAGGGGGAAAGCCTCTGGCTTGTAGAACACATTCAGGCCTGAGTGGTTTAGGACTTAATTATGAAGGAAAGAAGATGGGAAGATGTGGGTGCCTGGGGACGGTTAGGTAGACACACAGGATGATAAACATGAAAAAATAGTGGGAACTGAACAAAGAACAGTGACTGTTACAGAATAAGGGGTCCTTAGAGCACCTCTGGAGGCCCAGGAGCTACCCCAGGGGCCAGGGAAGTAAGAGGTTATGGCTGCTGAGATTGTAACCATCCCGACCCTGTATAGTTTTGTTTTATTTTAGGTACCGGGGATTGAACCCGGGACCTCGCATGTGGGAACCCGGAGCTCAACCGCTGAGTCATCACCACATCTGCTTCTCTGAGTTGGTTTTTCTTGTGTTTTTGTTTTTTTAGGAGGCACCGGGAACCGAACCCGTGGCCTCCCAGGTGGGAAGCAGGCGCCCAACTGCTTGAGCCACGTCTGCTCCCCTCTGTAGGGTTTTGAAACATCACCTGAACCTTGAATAAATAACTTTTAAATTTTTCCTTGGAGGCCAGTATTTCTTGGATAGTCCGAGAAAGCAGCCTTCCCTACCATACACATTCCATAAGCCATCAGTAGACGTGTTAACTATTGATAAAACAAGCTGAGCAATGTCTTTCCCACGGCTCTGTTGCCAGAGGATTTCCCATCTAGGATGAATTTTGGAATCACTTGAGGATCTTTTTAATACACGGACGTCCGGGCCCTGACCCCACAGATTCCAGTTTAATTGGTTTGGGGTTGGCCTGAGCATCAGTCATTTTTAAAACTCCCAGGTAAATCTAACGTGCAGGGTTAGATTTCCCAGAATTGTATGCTGATTTTTCAAAGCCTGTTCAGACACCATCAGAGTGGAAGACCCATTTGTGCAGAAGCACTTCCTCAAGGGCCCAGCACAGGTATGGCAGTCCTTGGGGAGGACAGTAATGCCTGGGTTGACACAACCAGGTCCTCTAAGATGGAAATAGCAATAGCAGTAGAAAATATGAATGCCTATGTGACTAGTTCTGGAGCCACCCAGACTCCTCCTCCCAGGTTTCTGGGGTCCGAATTGAGTGCTCCCTGTACTAAATTAGCACATAGCATAAAGATCAGGAGTGAGTCAAGCACCTCACACTGTCCACTACATTCAGCGGTATTGCTTCCCAGGTGCGAATTTTTCTTCCCAAGTTATTACTCCTATCTTGAATAATTGGTACATTGAACAAGCATGAAGCATGGGTGATGACCATAAGGTGACTTTTTTCGTCTTCATATCCATGTAAATAGTTTTTGTTTTTTTTTAATTCCGGTAGAGGTAATCGCCTCTAGCCCCTGGGTGAAAATTCCAACAATTAATTGATTAATGACTCTCCTGTTCATGTTTTGTTGAAAACAGTCTCAATTCCTACTCTCAATGACTCAGAGCTTGGGTTAATGTCAAATCATTTCCCTTCTTCAGTGTGGACCTGTTTTAGACGGGAAACCTATAGATGAGAAATGATCGGGGGTCTTTTAATGTCTCCTCTTTCCCTGCTCACCTCCTCCCTAACCAGTTGGCTGTTCTTTCATCCTTGTGCAGTCACTGCAAGTGAGAGGATGGGAGGAGGGGTGAGAAGATCGGAGAGTTCTGGCTTGTATTGGTGTCCTGATTAGCTGTCTGTACACCTTGAGCTCATGGGTTCTCTCTTGGGCTTCTAGAAAGTTCCCCATTGTTGGGCACCTTTCTCTGTAGTTCTCTTTACCTGGGCTGTATTTCTCCACCATTCCAGATCATTGCTCATTCATTCACACAGACTTTCATGCAACAAGTGTCTATTAATTACTTATGAATAAATATTTATTGAGTCAAGAGATGTTCCCGGCACTATATGTAGTTATAATAGTGAACAAAACAGTCAAAATCTCTATCTATATGGTGCTTACTTTTTTTTGTAGTGGGAAACAGGCAATACATTAAAAGAAAAAGTGTAAAATATATGAATGTTAGAAAGTAATAAGTGTGGTAGAGGGTGGAAATAAATAATGCAAGGAAGGAAGATGGGTAGGTTTCAGATAGCCGCAATCAACACTGTTGATGCTTCCTCTCAAATCCCCTTTATTGGGAAGCGGATGCGGCTGAAGCGATTGGGCTTCCATCTACCATATAGGCGGTCCAGGGTTCGATTCCTGGGGCCTCCTGGTGAAGCCGAGGTGGCCCGCGTGGAGAGCTAACCCAAGTGGAGAGCTAGTGCAGCAAGATGACACAATAAAAAGAGACACAGAGGAGAGACAATAAGAGATGCAGCAGACCAGGGAGCTGAGGTGGCGCAAGAGATTGAGCTCCTCTCTCCCACTCCAGAAGGTCCCAGGATCAGTTCCTGGTGCCTCCTAAAGAGAAGACAAGAAGACACAGAAGAACATACAGAGAATGGACACAGAGAGCAGATAATGGGGGGGGGGGGGGAGATACATAAATAATCTTTTTTTAAAAAAATCCCCTTTATCTCAGTGCACCCATCTCCCAGCTGTGGTGAGGGTTGACTGCTAATGGCTTATGGATGCCCCCTTCTCCTGAGACTCATACTCAGCTGCTAGGAACCATTTTGCCAGGAGATGCCTGGAAGTTTACACACCCCACCCAGGGGTAAACTGAAACCTGTATCTGAATAATAGGGGCACATATAGCCTGGCCCCTATCCAAGGTGGAAGAACTCTCTAGTGCTGTTCCTGCCCTGGAATTCCCTGTGGAATCAGGTGGAGGAAGCTAGACTTCTGCTGAAAACACATCTTTGCTTATTTGTTTCCCCAGCCTTGTACTGCTTCCTCCACTTCTCATAAGTTTCTCTTGAGAGCAACCTTTCAATAAGCTACCACACCAAAATGCCCTATTTCAGTCTCGGTTTCTAGGGAACCCAATCTATGACAATACCCAAAAGTGGTAAAGGAGCAAAGCTCACAGACAATCTGGGGGAAGAATTATTCCAGGAGGAGGATTATGCCTGGCTGCTTCCAGAAAAAGCAAGGACAGAGGGAGGTGGCTGATTTTATATTTTTAAAATGGTATTGGATATATAGGATGTTGTAAATTATTTTGGGGTTTCCTTTAGCATGGGAAGAATGTGACCCGACTTCTGTGTTAACACTCTCGGGGCCCCAGAGATACTTCTCTGGCCTTTCCCTGCTGCGTTCTCCTTGCCTCTTGAATGAGATTGAGTTGATTAAGTTGTCATGCAGCCCACACAGGCCCCACACCTTGCCGGGACAGAATGTAGACCCATGTCAAGCCAGAAGGTGCACCTGGGCATGAAGGCTAAAGCATTAGATTGGTCCTTCTCACTGTGGATTTCTTAAAAGACAGCCGGATCCCGGTCCACAGTCTGCTTTAACTTTTTCGAATGTAAGTCAAGCAGCAGTCCCCTCTGTCTCCCAACTCAAGGCTCATCCAGGTGCCCTTTAGAAGACCCCATCAGGGTTAAACAGGGCCCACCCTCCTCTAACACTCCCCTAAAGCAGGGTGGTGGGGAAGGGCACTTAGAATGGCAAGAGCTCTCTCAAATAGATCTCTTAACCAAGGTGCCCTTCACAAAGTCCCACGGAAGCCTCCTTCACTAGACTTGAGGTGAAGCGGCAGGTGCAGCCCTAGCCCCGCCCCCCCCCCCCCAATGCCCTCTTGGTCTTACCCAGGACTGAGCTCAGAGCAGAGCATTCTCCAGTGGGAGACCCTCCCCAAGCCCTCCATCCTTTCCCCTCTCTAGTCCTCTTGTCGTTTCTTTGAACCACCTGAGGGATATGGAATGATTTGTGGAATGAGTTTTCAGACCCATTTTGTCTGTACACCTGAATATCCTGAAATGTATCCTATTGGTGCTGAGAAAGTCTGATGAGAGAAATGGAGCAGACCTGCCCTAACTAAGAGGGAGGCTCGTAAGGCCAGGGCAGGCGGACATTACAGAGAGAGAGCCTCTCTCATGATCCACAGCTAAACTCTCCAGGTTTCCTGGAGAATCCACAAACAACTCAAACTGTTTCCTTTGATACCTCTCGCAGGCTTATTCTAGAACAAAATGTCCATTCTAATCTCTTTGTTAGCTGTCAGCTAATCAATGTATCCAAACATGTGCAAACAAGATTCACTGTTTCTACACTCTACAGGTTTTTCTCCTCCTTCTCTCTCTAAAATTCTATTTTTGCCTTTGTTTTTTTGACTCCATCTTTTATCCAACTTCCTCATATGTGAGTTAACAATTTGCACACATAGTAACAAACAGCAAAAAAACCCCAGCATGCAAATAGCAAGGAAAAGTCTCTAACTTACTCTTTGATAGTGCCTCAGTCACAAAGGAGGCAGAAGTTATGTCAGAGGCTACAGTTGCGCCTCAAGACCCATTTTCCTCCTCTTACATAAATTAGAAGTTCTGGTTTTTGGGTGGCACAAAAAGAAAACACTTTCCCTTTGTAACAACTTTTTAAAATCCCAAGGAAGGATTCTAATTGGCTTGGCCCCAGGCCATATGTTCACCTCAGGACTGAAGGGTAGGGTATTTAGGAGAGAATAGGCTAGGCAGTCCTCAGACAACATGGCTAGCCTGGAGAGAGGAGCAGTTCTTATACAGACGAGTGTCTGTTCCCATAAGGAGAGACAGGCAGCGGACAGATAAAAGAGTAGAAATTCGCTTCAGGGGCTTAGATTTCTGAGGCTGATACTTCCTGTTTGGGTACCATAGCCCTTCTGTGGTCACTGGGTAAGGTGAACTAGGCTAATTGCCAATTTGTATCTAAAGTAAGAAGGCTGAGTGTTTTCTTTGATCTTGAACTTACTTTTATTTCTCACATGTGCTGCCCTGATAAATCTACTTATTAACACTTTCTCTATTTTGCCCTATATCCTGCGTGGTCTCTGTTATGTTTCTGCTGAAAATCTTATTCACACATTTGTGTGCCTGTCTTGATTATAGAAAAATTTATTTCTACTGCTTCCCTGTCTTTGCTTTACTTCAAACCCATTGATTCAATCATCGGGTCACACATACACACACACACATCATGAAAAAAATTCATCTTGAGTGACTGGAGACAAAAGCCAAAGCCCTTGGTGCAGTATGGAAAACCAGGGAAAAGCCAGCTTTCAGGATAAGCAGAAGTATCCAACAGATGAGATGATGGGGAGAGAAAAGCCTGGCCTATTGGTGGTTGAGTGTGGTGATGGTGGAAGCAAAACAAATCTTTAGCTTCTAGAGTGGAGAATAAATAGAAAATGTCTAAAGTGGAAAACTCACGAAGTAGAACTATAAACACACGACTGAAAGATTTGAAGGCAAATACTAAAAAAGACAGCAAAAGAGATGAAAGTGGTTGCTTCCGAGGAGTGGCAAGTAGTGGGAAAAGGAAGATGGCTCGAGGAGCTGATCATTTTCATAATAAATCTTATTGAACTATGTTGTTCAAGTATGAGCATGATAGTATGATAAAAAAAAAACAAAACTACAATGAAAGAAACCCTAAATCTGACCCAATGGTCTTGGATTCTGGTCTGGCTTAGCTGCATAGCTCAGGTTTTCCGTTTGTCTCTCTTTAGTTGCATCCCTTGTATCTCTCATTCTCCTGGTTTAATCCCTAGTTTTGCTGGCACCACGTCTAGTTACTTCTTAAGTAAGAAGTATATAGGAAATACAATTTTAAGATATTTCATTTGTAAAAACATCTTTAATCTACTTTGAGATTGAATTAATAATTCATCTTGGCAAAGAATTCTAAATTGGAAATTATTTTCCCTAAGAATTTTGAAGACATTTTCTCATTGCCTTTTAGTGTCCACTATTTTATTGAGAATTCTGAAGCCATTCTGAGTCTTGACCCTTTTATTTTATTTTATTTTATTTATTTATTTTTTTTTTAAAGATTTTATTTATTTATTAATTTATCCCCCCCTTGCTGCTTGTGCTGGCTGGGTCAGCTAACCACGCCGTGCAGGCAGGCTTGCCTTCACCAGGAGGCCCCGGGAACCAAACCCGGGGCCTCCCATATGGTAAGCGGGAGCCCTACTGATTGAGCCACAGTCGCTTCCCTTGACCCTTTTAAATAAACTTTTCTTTTCTGAATGATTTTGCTTTTTTTTTTTTCTTTGACCCTAGTGTTCTGAAATTCCTAATTATGGCCCTTGATGAGGGTCTATTGTTATTGATTGTGATGAGCCTCAATGAGGCTTATTTAATTATGGGGAAATTTCTTTATTTTGTTGATTATTTTCTGTTCTCTCTTTCTAAAATGCTCCTTATTGGTATGCTGAGCCTACTGGGCACTCTCTAATTCACAAATCTTTTCTCTCTTGTTCATTTCTTGGTCTTTTTGCTCTACTTTCAGAGGTTTCCTCAAAATTATCTTTTGGCACTGCTATTGAGATATTCATTTCCGTTTTCAAATTATTATTTTCCAAAACTCACTTATGTTACCTGCATGTTCTTTTAAAAACAGTATCCTGTTTTTATTTCTTCCATGCAGTATCTTTTCTCTCAGAAAACATTAACGATAGGTTTTTTTTTTTTTTTTAAGCTATTTATTTGCTTAGACAGCTTTTGTGCTGCCTTGTTCTGCAGGTGTCTGGCAATCTTTGGCTATGGCGCCAATTTAAGAACCTAGATTTCTTAGTTCCATTAAGTTAGTCAATGCATGTCCTTTTGTTTTCCAGCTTCCAAAATTTTAAAGGAGAGATTCTTTCAAATAGAGAAGTCTGCTCATGAAAGAAGAGCTTTTCCCCCATTCTCCTTCTTGCTGGTGGTATATGTTATTTAGAGCAGTGGCAGGAAAGGATGGTTACTTTTGCTCAGTTGTCCAGAAAAATATGGTCCCCCCCCTCCCAGTTGCATATGTTTCTCAGTACAAAAAAGCCCAGCAACCCAGCCTTCCATTCCCTTCTTAGAAGGCTGCTTGAGCAGTATCTATTTACTGCCAGCCCCTAGTGACATCACTCCTCCCCTTCCCATCCTTTCCTAAGTAGCTCATAAAAGCTGTCCTCCCACTCACATGCAAGTCGTTCCCTAAAAGCAGTTTTGGGAACCAGCTGCTTATATGCAGCTATCCAGACGACCCTGCCTCTTTCCTGGCACTGCCCTCTTTCTACCAAGCTCAGCCTCAGTCTCCTCCTCTGTAAAATGGGGATAATACTGCCCTGTCCCCCCTGCCCCCACCACTGTGAGGAGGAAGTTAAATGACAAATCAGAAAGCCAGTGGTCAGAGCCGGACCTGTCATGAGGTCCTCTGGCTTTGACGGCCCTGAAAACCGTAAGCACCATGGAGATACCTTCTCCTCTTTTACCAGGGGGCCTGTGAGGAAGGCTTGTGCTTTTCCCCACCAGAGCAACCGTGTTCACAAAAGTGAAAGTAACTTTAACCCCCCCTGAGATCAAAACATTAGGTGAAAAAAAGCCCAATAACTAAATTCTCACCTCAACAACCATTGCAAGTAAAACCAAAGAGGGAAGAGAAGACATTAGCCTCTCGTGGCCTATGCCGGCAACAGGGTAACTAGGCAGCAGCAAAGCTCTACAGAAACCTGGAGAAGGTGTGAGACACTGTGGAGTGGTGCTTCCTTCAGACACAGGGAATGTCTGCTTGACACCTCTCTTTCTGTCTCCCCCCCCCTACTTCCTTCTATTTTTATAACTTAGAGAAGAACAGGAAGGGGTATATTTCTTAAATGTTTTGAAGTTCTCAGGGCCTGCCCGCATTCTAGAAGCTGGTACATCTGTGAACATGCCATAGAAAATGACTTTGACCCAGAGCAATGGTTTCAGGGTCTCCAGTTCCTCAAAGGAGGAGCTGGCTCCAGCCAGGTTTGAGGCCCGTTCCCCTCAAGTGGGCCCAGGGAGCTCTGTTCACACTGCATATGATATCTTAATCCAAAGTTTAAAAAAAAAGACTCCTAAGGAGTCTTTTGCTTAATAAGTGAAAGGGAAGGTAGCAGCAGAGTTCAGGTTTGAGAAAGCATCCTCTGAGCCAGCCTGCCAGATACCTCTGGGGGGGAGTCCTCTGCTGCTGGCATTTCCCTGCAGGTGCTGGTAAAATCCACGGGGACACATTGCTTAGGTGGTGACAAACTGATGGTGGAGGCTGTTGAGACAACATTCATTGCTGAGCAGTCAGAAAATAGATATAATTTAGACTCAAACTCTTTGCAAATAGAAAATAGAAAAAATGTGTATGGTTTCCAAATCAGATGCAGCGTAGGTTAAAAATGCAATGTGTTATGGACAAACCCCATTCCCTATATTTGACCTATTTTTCTTTTCCTTTGGAAAAGTAACGAGATGTTCACAGACTTACATGACTGATACCTGTGCACTCTAATGGTTTCCTGAATGAACAATTCTTAACCGTTGGTTATTTTTCACCTTATATAGAAAGAATTTCATACTCCTCCCGCCACCCCCCCCCCCCACACACACATTTTACCATCTCAAATTTGGTGCATTAAAATTTTTTTTCTTTTTTTTTTTAATTTATTTTTTAAAAAAGATAGTTAGATTACATAAATGTTACATAAAAAATAGAGGGGATTCCCATATGTCCCACTCCCCACACCTCCCACATTTTCCCACATTAACAGCATCCTTCATTAGTGAGGTACATTCATTGCAACTGATGAACACATTTTGGAGCATTGCCACTAAGCGTGGATTATAGTTTACATTGTAGTTTACACTCTCTCCCACCCAATTCTGTAGGTTATGGCAGGATATACAATGGCCTGTATCTGTCATTGCAATGTCATTGAGGACAATTCCCAAGGCCCAAAAATGCCCCCATATTGTACCTGCTTTTCCTTCTTCCTGCCCCAGAACCTCCGGTGGCCACTGCCTCTACATCAATGATTAAAATTCTTCCATTGCTAGAATCACAATAAGCCTATAAGTAGAATACCAGTAAACCTACTTTGGTCCACAGTTCATTCTCCAATTCTGAAGATTCTGGGATGTTGATGCACACTCCGCCTCTAATTGAGAGGGGGCTTGGATCCCATGGGGCAGATGGATGGGACTCGCTTGCAGTTGTAGACTCTCTCGGTTCCTGGGTCATTGTCCATCATCATCTCCATGTTAGTTGTCCTGGGTGAGTCCAATGAACTGGAGAGAATGTTTTGCAACTCCGTTGAGATTCAGGGCTCAGCTGGTACATGGACAGCCCAAAGATTTAAGTCTCTTGGACACACACCTATCAACTCTAGTATTAATTATAGGTTCAAATAGAAGGGTCAGAAGAGCCATGTGTAGGGAAATCACAACCGAATCCAACTCTGTCACACTGGGGAGCATAAATTCCAAAGTAGGGCCCACTGGCAAGGGTGCATTTAAAATTAATGGTGTGTTGCGGCAACTTTCTGAGTGATACATACAATTATAGTGAGTTTTATAATCATTGGCATCTTAGATGAAAGCATGTTTTCACTATTGAAATACTGGCACCCGTGGAATCACTACCAAGCACCAACCAGCAAAACAACTGGAAAAAGACCTCGAATAAAAGGGGAAAAGGTAAAGACAAATGACTTTACATGGCTAAGAGACTTCAAAGTGAGTTGGGAGGTCATCCCAGAGATAACGCTCACGCACACATCTCAGCAGAATTTCATAGACTGCCAAAGTGGATACTACCCCCAAATAGTGGGGCTTCTGAGGGCTCTGGAGACATCCAGGTCCAATGGTCAGGGCAGATAGCTCCAGAGATTGGTGCCTTGCCAGTGGGCCCTACTTTGGAGTTTGTGCTCTTGAAAGTTACAGAGTTGGACTCAGTTATGACTTCCCTTCACATGGCTCACCTGTCCCTTCTATTTGAATCTATATTTGGTGCTGGAGTTGGTAGGTGTATGTCCAAGAGACTGGAATCTTTGGGCTGTCCATGTGCCAGCTGGGCCTTGAGCTTCAGCGGAGTTGCAACACCTACTCTCCAGTTCATTAGACTTACCCAGGAAAACTAACAAGGAGGTGAGGACTGACAACCACTATACCAAGCAAGACAGTCCCATCCATGGGTATGGAATATAAGCCCCCTCTCAATTAGAGGTGGAGTGGACATCACCATCCCAGAATCCTCAGGATTGAGGAATGAACCTTGGAACAAAGTAGGCTTACTGGTATTCTACTATAGAGTTGTTGTGATTCTCGCAATGGGAAGAAATTACAGCATTGATGTGGAGGCAGTGGCCCCTGAGGCTCTGGGGCAGGGGAGTGGAAAGACAGGTGTAATGTGGGGCTTTTTCGGGACTTGGGAGTCATCCTGAATGGCATTGCCTCGACAGATATAAGCCCTTATATATCTTTCTATAGCCTGCAGAACTGTGTGGGAGAGTGTAGACTACAATGTGAACTGTGGTCCATGCTTAATGGCAAAGCCCCAGGATGCGTTTCTCAATTGCAATGAATGTGCCACACTAATGAAGGATGTTTATGTGGGAGGGTATAGGAGGTGGAGGGAGTGGGGCGTATGGGAATCCCTATGTTTTTTGTGTAACATTTGTGTAATCTAAGTATCTTTTAGAAAATAAAAAAATATACTTAAAAAAAAGAAGGAAAGAAAAAAAGAAATAACGGCAAGTGACAGATGAAGGTGAGACTTTTCCTGCCCCCCACCACTCACCACTCCTGGCCTCATTTTCCTTCACTCCCAGGAGGCATTGACTATCGTAACTTTGTTGTATATCATTTGGATCATTTATATATGTGCTTTTCTTAATATATAGTTTTGCTGCGTATGTTACTGTTCTGCATCTACCATATTGCATCTATCTTTTCTTTTTCTCTTTACTTACAATTACGTGTTTAAAAGATGTATCCATGCTGATTTATATAGAGGTATTTGTTTTAGCTGCTATATCATATTCCATTGTATAAATATAGTATAATTTATTTATTCATTCTCCTACTAATGTGCATTTAGGTTGTTTCCAATTTATTTTTCCAGTTTCATATTATTCTCAGCAAGAACGCTCGGACATACATTTAAGAATGGGGTTTCCAGGCTGCAGGGTATGTACCTTTTCAACTTTCCTTGGTTTACCTTTAAACCTGCTTTAGTGGTACTTTTAGCCTTTATTGAGGGAAATCTGGGGATTTGTTATTGTGTGAGGTTTTTGTTTTCTCTCTTCAAAGGAAAGCCCTCTCTTTTTTTAACCTTTTCACCCATATCTTTACCAGAAATCATATTTGTGCAGTGACAAAGTCACTCCCTGTAAATGTCAGTCTTGAAACCTCTGTGATGGTTTGTGGGCCATGGGTCAGCTGAACCACCTACACTTCCTAAACGTTCTGTGCTCGAAAGTCCACACCCAGCCCTCTCAGGCGCAGAGGGTTACAGAGAGAAAATAAAATCAAGGTAAATTTTAACGAGCTGCCAGTAAGATATAGTAACGACCTAAAAGTGGGCGTCCCCTGTGGTTCAATAGTGCCACATCTAGCAAGTTACTGTAAGGAAATAATTAAAGATGTCCCAATAACGAAAACGACAAAGTATTAACTGCAGATGAGTTTATAACAGTGAAAACCTAAAAATGAGCTTAGGATCCTACAACAGACGGTCTTGTAAACAAATCAGGAAGATTTCTTAAGAACAAAATAAAACAAAAATTGTCTCACAAAATGTACATGACATCTTGTTCAATGAAGAAAATGGGGTAAAAGATAGTTTGAAGAATATGAGTTCCTTAAAAAGTATGTTCATGGAAAAATATCTGAAAGGCTATAACCACACTATTAACAGTGGCAATCTTTGGGATGTGGAATTATGGATGGGTCCTATTTTTTTTTCTTCTTCTCTATATTTCTAATTTGTATACAATGAACTTGTATTATTTTTGTACCAAAAATAATAGAAAAGTAGTGTGCCAGGATTTTGTTTGCTTGGGGCATGGTTACCTGTGGAGAATGAATACTGAGAGATGGGGAAGCTGGCCAAAGAATTTAGGAGCAAGATGAGATGAGGAAATATATTTAATAAAAGACATTATCTGGGAACAGTTTTGAATTTCTCTTGTGCATTTTCTTCACTTTTGTTCTCCAGACTTTTTAAAGGAATAAGTACAAAAATTCAGAGATAGCTGGTGACTTGCAATGAATAATCCAGTTTTTCTTCTATTTTTAGAAGACTTCTGCACTTATTCCTTCATTGTGGGAAGAGAATTTATGCTCCCAGGAGAAGACTTGAAAAGACATAGATTTGATAGCCTTTATTGATGATAAATTTAAGATATCTAATGTTTTGGGTTTTTTTTTGTTTTTTAATTTAGTTTGGAGGAGATCACAGTCTCCTCTAGAATAATAGTCTTTCTGTAGCTTCAGTATCCCTTCCTTGAATTTTCACTGTGGCAAAAAAAAAAAAAAAGTTACTTAGTCAAGCCAAGGAGCTCTGGTTGCCATGATCCTCCACCAGCTTTCAAAATGTCCAAATTAAAGTGCGCATAAAGTGAATATGGATGTGTGTGGATGGGGCTCCTTAACAGCTGAAAATACTCAAGTCTGAATAACCTAAAAGTACTATTGCAGTAAATTAACCAAACTTATTAAAAATGGCGTATGTGTACACATTGATGATGGCGTTTTAACTGTGTTCAGTATTTATGGGAAGAATCCTAATAACATGTAAGAATGATCAAAAAGGGGTTTTTATCCTCCAAAGAAAGAAGACGTTATTTGTACAAACTGTCTTTCTCCTGAAGGACATTCGTTTACTATTCTTTCATCATGTAATTTCAGAGCAACTTTACAATAGTTCAAGATCCTTTCCAGCTTTGAGGCACTGATATTAGACTCATAAAATAACAGAATTTTAGAGAAGAAAGCTTAAAAATGTAACCGAATGGCCCTAAAGTGTTTAAAAGACTGTCCTAAGGTCCTCAGCTAATAACTGAAGAAGCCCCGTTTGCTGCCGCTGGCTCTGTAATTATGAACTAGGCTTCTTTTGTGCCAAACCTGTGCAGCCAAGGAATGAGGCACCTCTCAGTGAAAGACTCTTGGGCCAGAAGCAGTTGGTGGAGGCAGAAGTAAGTGTCATGCTGTGAAATACCTCAGAGAGCTTATTTAATTCCCCTATTATAAAGAGAAGAAACGAGACGTGAGCAATGATGTGACATGGTCCAAGGTCAATGGACCTGTTTGCTTCATGGCTTCGTGGATGTGAGAGTGAAGGGGGGACATGTGTCGGTAGGAAGCTTCTTTGGGATGGGATGTTTGGATGAAGGCTGAAGGGATGCAGAAGCAAGCATGGGTTAAGCCAGGCTACTCAGCATTCCAGACAGACAATAGCTCTGGAAGTGGTGTGAATTACACCCCACCCCACAATTAACCTCAAAGAGGTGTTAATTTCACAGTCAAACTGAGGACCATTTAAATTCAGGCAGTGTCAGAAAACAAGCATTTATTTGGAACCAAAAGAACAATTTGTCTCTTTTCTTTTGCATTGTCTGCCCCATTAATTTCCCCAGAATAAAACAACTTCCAACAGTCTGTCCCAGCTCCTAGAATGCCCCACATCCTCCTCTAGGTGAGCAGGACCTTTAAAAGAGAAGATCAGGCACTCCCCAGCACACTTTGGGGAAGACAACACAAAGATTGGATAATTCACACACACACACACACAAACACACACACACACATCCCACCCAGGAGGACCATTTCTGGAAATAAAGCTGAGACAGCACACACTTGTTTTTCTAATTGTCCTCTTTTATTAGAGACATGATGATCTCCTTCCAGGGTCCATCACACCTATTAGAGTGGGGACATTTTTCCTCTCCATGTGTTTATGACCCCAAGATTATGGTTTGGGGTGATAATTTAACCTGCGTTTTCATCATCTTGTGGTTTCTCAACCTTGGGCACTACTGACATTTTGAACTGGATAGTTCTTTGTTGTGGGGTTGTCCTGTGCCTTATAGAATGTTTGGAAGCATCCCTGGCATCTACCCGCTAGATGCCAAGAGCACCCCTCCCCATTCTCTCCATTTGTGACAAAGGAAAAAGGTCTCCAGACATTGCCAGATGTCCTTGATTGAAAACCACTAATATGGTCTCAGCAAACAAGTCACCAAAAAGTTATGCTATTTTAATCCCCAAAGCAACCCAAAGGCCTTGCCCAGAGCTGGGCCTGAGCCCAGGGCTTATGATATCCTGACCCTCTTGCACTACTGGACCATTGTACCACACTGAAATGGGAATCAGCAACCAAGCACATTGATTTATTTGGGAAATCATGCTGGTATGGACCAACTTACTTTCACCCCTCTCCATCTTGACTGAAGATGGGGAAGTGTTGGATTCCTCTAGGTTCTTGGCTATGTTGCCTAAAAGAATTTAGGAACACACTAGTTTAGTTAGGCCAGTAAAAAGAATTTATTGGGAAATGGGGGGAAAAGAGCAGAGCTTGCTGAGAAATGGGAGAGAAGGATGGAACTACACACTGAGATTTGGTGCAGCCTCCCCTAGGCAGAGAGACTGAGCTCTGCCTTGTGTGGTTACCTTTTAAACTATTAATTATTCCTCCTCCTTGCTAATGCTAACAGGAGGGGTCCCAGCTGTTATTGGTTACCCCACCAATGGTGGGGGCCAATGGTGAGGTCTGTTTGGAATATCCGGAGCCAAGGGGAGGTCCCAGAAAGAGATACTGGGACCTCAGGGTTAAACTAAAGGTTTCAGTGAGGTTTTGTAGCCATGTTGCCTCTCGGCCATGTTGCCTGTCCACCATGTTGCTTGTCGGCCATGTTGTGGCTCGTCTTCTCCTCGTTTCCTCGGCTAACCTACCTCATTGATTATGCCCTTCATTTGTATTTCCTCAGCACCAACCTATGATCTCTGTGCCTAAATATATTACTCTTGCTGAGCATCCTGAATAATAGTAATGCCTACTATTTATTGAGCCATACTCTGTGATATGTTCTGTATTGTGCAGTGTACATTGTCACAACAACCCATTGAGTTAATAATGTTATCCCCATGTTATTAGAATGTCAGCTTTGTGAGGGCAGGTATGTGCATTTACTAATGTATCTCTGAGGTCTGGCACTGGCACTAGCACATAATTGTGCACAGCACACTGCCCAGTAAATAATCTTCAAAAATGAATCAATGCTTGAATAAATTTCACTGATGAAGATCTTCAGACCTTTGACTTTTCTCTTTCATAACCCTAACCCAAACTCTCAGCAAATCTTATCTTCTCTATTTTCCAAATATATCCATTTCTCATCCCTTCTACTATTACCACACTGCTCTCAACCTACTACAGCTTACTCTCAATCCAGCAGTAAAGAGATCCTTTAAAATATAAGACTCTATTTAAAATTGCAAGACTTCCCCCACACTCCCAAACCCCTTTGCTGCTTTATTTTCTCCCATTGCACTTACCACCTTCTAATAAACTAGAATGTAAGTAAGCCCTATGTAGGAAGGGATTTTTGCCTGTTTTGTTTGCTATTAAATCTCCAGGACCCAGTGACCAGTGTATAGTAGATGCTCAATAAATATCTGTTAATATTTATTATTGTTAAATGAATGAATGAATGAGGACACAGAGATGTCAAGCAGCAGAGCCAGGATACAAAGCCATGCTGATAGCCTCAAGTCCTATCCTTCCAGTGGTTCCCAAATTTGGTTGTGCATCAAAATCATCTGGGGTGCTTGTTAAAAATGCATATTTCTGGATACCATGCTAGATCTAAGGAGTCAAAATATTGGGGAGCAGGACTTCCCTTCCCTTCTCTTCCCTTCTTTTTCTAATCAGAAACTCTTTGAGGAAAGGACCTCAATATCTGTGTTGAATTTCTTGGAGTAGAACCCTACATCTGCAGTTTTCTAACTGTATGACCTTTCTAACTATAATCTCTCAGAGGTTCAATAACTTACCTTCCCTCTTGGTTTTCTCATCTGTAAATTGGGGACAGCACTAGTCTCTATCTCATGGGATCATTTCAGATTAAATGGTATGAAATGATCAGAACAGTGCCTGGCATGGAGCAAACACCCAATAAATGTTTATTATTATTGTTAACAACACTAATTTCTAAACTTGGAGCCAGACCTTTGAAATTAGAATCTGTGCAGGTAGGGCCCTGGAACATTTTAATTAAGCATTCCATGTGATTCTGATGCACACATCAGATGGGCAGCTCTGCATACACTATGCAGAACAGCAAACAGCTGGGGCCCCTTGAGGAGGCCAGGAGACTTTCAGCCTTACTAGTAGTAAAATATGCAACTTGGAGTGGCAAAGAAAGCTCAGAGATGACCCAGCCCAAACCCTCATTTTTATATATAAATAATGAAGCAGGCCCTCAAAGTGATTTTGCAACCCATGTGCTAATATTTCTGAAACGAACATGTAGACATTCTTCTATAACCTTGTTACGCAGCATGTTCCAAGGACCTGCTGCATTAGCATGAAGGCAAAGCTTGTTAGAAATGCAGAATCTCAGGACTCACTATAGACCTACTGAGCCAGAAGCACTGCTACAGACCACTGGTTCTCAGACTGGGTTGCACATTGGAATTACTTGGGAAGCTTTAAAAAAACCACTGATACCTGTATCCCTTCCCTAGAAATGCTGCTTCAATACATCTGGTGTGAGAATTGCACACTGGGATTTTTAAAAGCTTTCCAGGTAATTTTTTTTTTTTTTTTTAAGATTAATTTAATTTATTTATTTCTCCCCACCATCTCATCGTTTGCATTTGCTATGTCTGTCTATTGTGTGCAGGTCTACTTTTTTAGGAGGCACTGGGAACTGCACCCACTTGCTTGAGCCACCTCCACCCCCTGCTTTGTTGTGTCTCTCATTATGTTTTCCTCATGTTTCTTGTTGCGTCATCTTGTTGTGTCAGCTTGCTGTCTTGCCCATCTTCTTTAGGAGGGAACCAAACCCGGCACCTCCTGTGTGGTAGGTGGGAGCCCAATTGCTTGAGCCACATCCGATTTTGAGACAGACTAGTTTAGGGAATGGGAAGATGAGTCTAGAACCTGGCAGAAAAACATGGCAGCAAAACATGTGGCCATGGAACCGGCCTGGAAACCCCCTGAGGGAAAAATCCCACCAGAAGGCTGCTGGAAAAACCCGGCCATGAGAACTCCAGTTGAAACAAGATTCCATCTGGGGTCAAGGGACATCCCTGGATATCCTTTAGGGGCCTCATCATTGGACCCCCTGGGGAACTGACGGGTGGGGTAACCAATCAGAATAGCAAACAGCCGGGGCCCTTCCCCTGAACTTTAGCAAGGGGAGGAGTAATTAATAGCTTAAAAAGTAACCACATAAGCCAAATCTCTCTCTCTCTGCCTGGAGCAGCCCAGACCTACTTACACCTTGGGATGTATAATGTTATTTTCTCCCATTTCTGTTCTCTTCTCCCATTTTCCTCAATAAACTACTGGCCTAACTAAACCGGCACGTGCCTAAATTATTTTATGTAACATAGCCAAGAATCTAGTGGAATCAGGCTTCAATTTTAATGTGCAGCAAAGTATGAGAACCATATGTCAACCACACTGGACACTAATTACTCTCCAGGTGTTCCGAATTGGGAGAAACTGAGTCATCAAGCTGGGCTTGGGGTTGGGGAATGTTCAAATCTGGGATGGTTTGCAATTACCATTCAGAGAGAAAACCATTAGATTTATATGAAATCATATATATTTATACATAAATATGTATATACACATATGCCCTCTAGTCTCTGGCATAAAAAGGTTAATTAAAAGTGAAAGGGATAAGACAAGAAGACAGAATTTTAAAAATTGAGAAAAGAAAAAGACCGATTACCTACCACCCTGCAGCCCAAAGGTAATACAGCCTTCTTGGCAATGCGACTTGTAAATACTAAATGCACATTTTCCCCCTGCTGACTCGCTTACACTGGTATTCATTTTCAGATCTACCAAAGTGGATGACTGCATTTAGCCCTGTGCTTTTTAAAAAAATTTTCCCCAATTAGATTGCTGCTTAGGACTTTTTCCCTTTATAAGCATGTTTTATGAAGAGAATGCCTAATTGTCTCTTGAATCCATCCCATTAACTTGTCTGGCGCTTCAGCTTACTCATTTGTGACCCTGAGATAACTTCCATCCTATTTCCCTTGAGGGAAGATTACATGCGATAATGAAGGTAAAGATACTTTGAAAAAGGCAAAGGAGCTTAAGACCTGAGGGAGAAAGGAAGCACCATCAGAATAACTCCATTGGTTGAGGACCAATGTGCCAGGCTTGGGTAGTTTACCAGTTTTGCTTCTGATGCTCACAGCAACCCCTACAAAGTGTTATTATCCCTGTTTTATAGATGGGAAAACTGAGGCTCGGAGAGATGCCATAGCGAGTGCAAGGTTACACTGTCAGGAATGGAGAAAGCCAGCTTTCTTTTTCTTTTCTTTTTTTTTAAATGTAAAGTTTATTTCAAATTCAAAAAAATAAAATAATAGACAAAAGGCAGCTTAACAAGTTATGAAAGCATTGCTCCAAAAAAATTCTGTCCAGGCACTTTTATCTCATCTGATCCTAAAATCAAACCCAATTGTTCCTCCAGTGTTCAAGAAGATACATAGATGAGCACAGACGGGTTAAGTGGCATGATCAAGGTCTCTCTGTTAATGAAGAAAATGAAGAATAAAAAATAAAACACCAGTTTTCAAACCTAGATTTTCCTGACCTTAAAGTCACTTCCCTGAGCAGCCATTCCAAGGTACACGGAAAATGCCATCGTCTTTAGAAAATGCAGTGGCATATGCAAGGATGGAGAGTTGTGGGATTGTAGAATGAAAAGAAATTATGCTGTAAGTTGAAGTAAATCATTCTTCAGTGAGTGTTTGGCTTATTTTGCAGATAAATTCCAAATCAGAGTGGTAGCCCTGTTTGGCTGGTTCTACTAATTCAAACCAGAATAACCTGAAGAAATTTCAGCTTGTTCAAAGTTGGACCTGCTTGGTAAAAATTGCCAAAGGCAATGGCAAGCACCACCCTGAGAGCAGAGGACATATCCATGATGTTCCTATTTTCTTTCTTTCTCTCTGAGGCATTTCAAAACAAGACTCATAGGATAGGAAAACTTTTCTTGGGAGACACTAGAATTAGCCTTATATTCTCAAATTTGCTAGCTCTCCATCTTGGTTACACATTAGGATTACCTGGACAACTTTAAAAATAATGATGCCTGGGTCCCACCCCCAGAGATTCCAATGTAAGTAGTCTGGAGGGGGGTCTAGGCATTGGGATTTTAAAAAGACCCCTAGAGGATTCTATTAGGCAGCAGAGGTGGAGAACCACTGGGCTAACTGGTATCTGTCTATATAGACATGAAGGCCCAGTGACTAAACTGATAAACAAAATGTTATATATATAATGGGATTAAACATGAGAAAAACCAGTAAATTGGGAGCAGATGTGTCTCAAGCAGTTGAGTGCCAGCTTCCCACATGGGAGGTCCCAGGTTCAGTTTCCGGTGCCTCCTGAAAAACAAAACAAAACAAAAACAACAAGCAAACAAACTAAAAAAAAAAAAAAACAACTCAGGGGAGCTGATGTGGCTCAGTGGTTGAGCACTGGCTTCCCACATATGAGGTCCCGGGTACAATCCACGTCCCGGTACCTAAAAAAAACAAAAACAATAAATTGGAATTGCTGCCATGTTTGAGTATGCCTTTCAGATAGCTCTGAATGCCCCAGATACACATGGAGCATAGCTTAATATAGTGTTTAATAAATACTTGTTGAATGTGTAAAATGATTAGACAGTAGATGAATGAACAATACGTGAACAAAAGAATGACAAAGCTGAGCCACTACATCAAGAAAAGTGCATTCTTTTTCTTTTTTGTAATTTATTTTACATTTCTTTGCTTATAGGTAAAGTTTGAAGATTCTTGGATTTGAAGTCAAGAGATTTGTGCTTGAGTGTCCACAGTGGAAAAGTCAGATAATCTCTCTGAAACTCAGTTTTCTTATTTGTTAAAAAAATGGAAACAATACTGGAGCTTTTGTGATAAGAGAGAGGATCATTATCTCCTTAAAAAGTTTATAGATAAAAAAGAGCTGTAGAAATGCAAGGGAATATTATTTTTGATATATAGCAGGAAAAGCACAGTAAGTCTAATTTAGACAAGTGGTTCTCAATCCTTAGCATGTATCAGAATCCCCTGAGAGCTAGGAAACATCCAGATCCAGCTGCCCGTGCTCAGAGATTTTGAGTCAGTTCATCTGGATTGGGGCCCATGAACAGGTGAGGTTAAGGCTACTGATAAAATTATAAAATAATTAGATAAAATTATTACGTGATGCTTAACCACCTACATCATATTTTGCTGCCTTTTTCTATCTTCCAAGGCATCTCAACTCTTTATTTTATTCCCCTTTCCCTCTCCAACCCTCAGAACCTGCTCTCAGGGACAAAAAACAGTATCATTCATTCATATTTGTGAATGAATCAACATTCACATACTACTTCTTTTTGGAACATCAGAATATTAATACACATTGTGATGGTTAATTTCATGTGTCAACGTGACTAGGTTATGGTGTCCAGTTTAGTCAAGCAAGCACTGGCCTGTAAGGGTATTTCATAGATGGATTTAAATCACAGTCAGGTGAATGCGCCTATGACTGATGACATCTACAGTCAACAAAGGTGATTGCCTTCATTATTGAGAGGAGTGTCCCCATCCAATCAGTTGGAAGCCTTAAACTGAGAGCTGAGTATTTCAGCAGTCAGAAAGAAGAATTTCTGTCTCTATTTCAGCCAGCGGCTTCTGTTGGGAAATTCAATGTCACTTTCAGTGAGTTTCCAGCCTGCACCCAGCCTATGGAATTCAGACTTGCCAGTCTTCATGATCTTGTGAGCCAATTCCTAGAATAAATCTCTTACTATTTACACACACACACACACACACTGTTGGTTCTATATCTCTGGAGAACCCTAACTAATACACATATTATGGAAGATTTTTATCCTCTTAAACAGTTAAAAGGTTTTAATGAGTAAAAATTATTGTAGGATACTGGGAGAGAAGGTGGAAACATCAGGCTTAGATATGAGAATGGAAAAGAACAAAGATGTAGAGGATGGGGAGATGCTTACAGGGAGGTGGAGTTAGTAGTTCAAAGTTTTGACTGGTGCAAGCCCTGAACTATCAAACTAATCCTGGCTCTCACTTAAGTGCTCTCCCTGTATTTGCCTAATATTCAACTAAATGAGAGAGTTTAGTTGAAAAATTATTTTGGTGGGACCCAATTTTGGCATGCCAGATTGTTAGATGATAAGACTTTAGCTAGTAAAACACTCATTCTTTATTTAAAATTGAAAATAAAGTATTATTTTGTGTAAGTAATGTAATGACATGATTCAAAATTCAAATATTTTATGTCAGCAAAAAATGGAGGAGTAGGGAACTTTGGTGGGGGGTGGGGGGGTGTCTGTCCCTCACCAGAAGCACTGAAAAACCTGGCAAAAAATTAGAAACAATCTTATTGGAACTCTGGAAGATATACAAAGGTTTACAACAATCAAGCAAGTGCTTAACCAAGAGAAAGGCCACTGACACACTGTAACCTTTTAACTTACCCTAACTCCCCCTTCCCACAGGTTTGGTGGAGGTCCACATTCTAGATTTGGGCACCAGGTTCCAGAGGGAGCAGAGCTGACCTTTTCCCCAAGGAATTGTGTTTGCTTTGACTTGACTGGGGTTTCTGCAAAGGACTGACACAAGGGGCTTCCTTTTATTTTATTTAACTTAGACCTCTATCAAAGCTCAGCAGTTACAAATAATGTTCTCTGAAAACAGAGGGAATAGGACTTTTAAAAGTTCTCACATATGCCGGGAAATCTAGAAAGCCATGCCTATGCTCAGAAAAGACCTAAGAAGATCATAAACTCTCACCTCTGGCTGATCTTTAGGCTTAGTGCAAACAGGAAGTGAAGGCTAAGGCAGAGCTGTAAACTGTCTGGCTAAGTGTAGAAGGAGTGACCCAAGACAGCCAATCTGAGAATTTTTTTTCTTTACTTTCTTCCCCCCTCGCCTCTTTTTTTTTTTTTTTTTTTTTTTTGGTCCAGGAATTAAAGGAGATGTCTGTCAAAAGCACTCCTCAAAGACCACTCACATGAAAGAATACAGTCTCAACAAAAAATCTTAGAATATCACGGAACAAACAGCTACAACCTACAGAAAGCAACAACAGAAAATCTCTGGTGGAGGATGGGGGATATGATTTTTGAAGTTACATCATAATACTCAAAATGGCCAGTTTTAAATAAAAAAATTATGCGGCATGCAAAGAAACAAGAAAGTATGACCTATACACAGAACAGAAAGAAATTAATAGAAACTCTCTCTGAGGAAACACTGACATTGGACTTGCTAGACGAAGACTAACACATGGTAAGGTGGTCCATATTCCTGGATTGGAAGACTTAATACTGTTAAGATGGCACTACCACCCAAAGTAATCTCCAGATTTAATGCAATCCCCATCAAAATCCCATCAGCCTTTTTTGAAGAAATGGAAAAGCTGATCCTCAAATTCATATGGAATCTCAAGAGGCTCCAAATAGCCAAAACAATCTTGAAAAAGAAAAACAAAGTTGGAAAATTCATACCTCTCCATGTCAAAATTTACTACAAACCTGCAGTAATCAAAAGAGTGCAGTAATGGCTTGAAGATTAGGATATAGACCAATGGAATAGAATTGAGAGTCTAGAACTAAACCCATACATCTGTGTTCAATTGATTTTCAACAAGGGCGCTAAGACTATTCACTAGAAAGAAGAGTCTCTTCCACAAATGGTGCAGGGAGAACTGAATATCCACATGCAAAGGAATGAAGTTTGAACTTTACCTCACACCATAAGCATAGGTTAACTCAAAGTGGGTCAAAGACCTAAATGTAAAACCTAAAACTATAAAACTCTTAGAAGAAACCACAGTGTAAATCTTCATGATCTTGGGTTTGGCAATGGTTTCTTAGATATGATACCAAAAATGTACAAGCAAAAAAGAAAAAAATACATAAATTAGACTTCATCAAAATTTAAAAAGTTTCTGCATCAAAGGACACTATGAGGTGAGTAAAAAGACAGCCCACAGAATGGAGAAAATATTTGCAAATAATACATTGATAAGGATCTATTATCCAGGATATACAAAGAACTCCTATAATCCAACAACAAAAAGCCAGGCAACCCAGTTAAAAAACGGGTAAAGGACTTGAATAGACCTTTTCCCAAAGATGATATACAAATAGCCAACAAGCACACGAAAAGATGCTTAACGTCATTAGTCATTAGGGAAATGCAAATCAAAACCACAGTGAGATACTGCTTCACACCCTCTAGGATAGCCATAAACAAAATTGTGGAAAATAAGTGTTGGTGAGGATATGGAGAAACTAGAACCCTCATACTTTGCTGGTGGGGATGTAAAATGGTGCAGCTGCTATGGAAAACAGTTTGTTGGCTCCTCAACAAGTTAAACAGAGACTTATCATTATGACCCAGAAATTCCACTCCTAGAGCTATGCTCAACTGAAAACAGGTGTTCAAATAAGAACTTGTACACAAATGATCGTAGCAGCACTATTCACAATAGCTGAAAGGTGGAAATAACAACACAAATGTCCACTAATGGATGAATGGATTAACAAAATGTGGCATAGCCGCACAATGGAATATTATTCAGCCATATAAAGGAGCAAAGTACTGACCCATGCTACAACATGGTGAAGCTCAGAAACACTATGCTAAGTGAAAGAAGCCAGACACAAAAATCTTCTTATACTGTATAATTCCATATATATAGAAAAAGCAGATATGTAATTGCCAGGGCCTGGGAAGAGAGGAGAATGGAGAGGACTGCTTAATGCCTATGAGGTTTCTGATTAGGGTGGGATGAAAAAGTTCTGGAACTAGTTAGCGGTGATGGTTGTACAAGATCACAAATGCACTTAAAGTCACAGAATTGTACAGTTTAAAATGGTTAAAATGGTAAGATTATGTGATGTGTGCTTATCCACATGCAAAAAGTCAAATATGCAAAGGCTCATTTGGAGAAGTCTTGCTCCCAAGCCTGCCGCCTCCACCTGATCCCCACTCTACCCACCAGCATAGGTTTATCCTTAGAGGTAAACCCTTTAGAAATTTTTGTTAGGTATTTAGGCAATACAAGCAAATACAAGGATACCTTCTTATAACTATCATTTTCTTTCACAAAACCTAGCACACTGCGTATTCTGCTCTGCACATTTTTCCACTTAGTATACTCTAGAGATCTCGCCACATCAGCACGTAGAGATGGTACTTCCTCTTTCACAACTGTAGACCCTCCACTGTGAAAGTACTCATTCCTCTGGAAACCTACTGAACATCATTCAGCATCTGAAAAATTATTTTAACCCTTTTGAAAAGCCTGTAGTTCCTCCCCTTTATCTCCAATATCAATAACTGGTTCTGTTTTGCCTAAAACCCTAAAAGACCTAAAAGGCCCCAAGAGCAAAATTCCCTGCTAGGATCCAAAGGCTTGATGGCTAAATTCCTTGTGCTCTTTCTCTCCTTTGCCTTTCCCAGGACTTTCTCCCCACTGCTCACTGCAGACAGTATTTGGATTTGATGATAAGGGTCAAGAGACAAAGCACTGTGAGATTCTGCAGGTTATAAACCATAACCATTGCCACTTAGCATTTCTCAAAATCTAAATATTAGTAGGAAGAGACAGAAAGAAATAGGTTATGTGCTCCTACAGGTTTTAGCATTTCATGTAGGAGCCTCAAATTCAAGCTTTGACTCTGATTCTAGAGTGCATCACAGAAAGAGTGGTCAAGCCTCATGGGACTGTGTGGATTTCAAATAGATTTTCTTTTGCAGTCATCAAAGGAAACCAGCAATCTCTCAGCTGCTTCAGTAATCCAAATCCGAAAAGAGAGTGGTTAGTAGCTTGCCGAAATAAACCCAATCTGACTCCAGATTTCAGCAACCATGAAAGAAATTATTTTCTTCACACATATGTATAATGTAGTAGGTGAAGAGCTGAAAAGGAAATGAGTTTGCACAAGGTACCCGATCAGTCTCGATTATGATTCAGCAAAGGCTCCCTCGGTGTAGATTATTTCCACCTACAAGATAAATTTTCCATAACTTGGCATGGCTGCCTTCTGGGCCAACACAAAGGCAGTGCCTACGTTGGATGGAACAGTTTTCCCGCTGTTGCTATCTAAATTCCGTTAGCCTCTCAGGAGTCCTTCCTGTAGCCCTCCTGCAGCGCCATCTCATCACGACTTTATCCTCCACTCTGCATCACTCAGCGCTGGCATATCGCAGGCACTCAATAAAGATGTGTTGACTGCTGAATGAAGGCTCTTACATTCTGCTCTTCAATTCTATGTAGCCTCCTTATCTGGGTTATAAATACCTTGAACGATGCTAAGGACTTAGTGTGTGCTCCTACTGCCATATTCCAGACACTTGGGAGTTCTTGGCTGTGGCTATGACCTGGGCCCTCTCCTCCAAAGTATTCCCAGGAAAGTGTCCTCGGCCGATCTGAAATTGGCTTACATTAGATGTGAGAACCTGTTAGAGACCTCAGTTAAGTAGTAGAAGTGTAGGTCCATGGAAGAGTTACGGGATATTTGATGCTTTGGATTAGTCCCATGGCCCACAGCCCTTCTTTTGACTGCAGATCTCTCTTCTTATTATTTTTTAAGCTCCAAACAGCTTTTATTCTTGGTGCAGGCTGATGTTCTCTCCCTGGGCTATCCAGTAATATGCTCCACCTAGTCCCCAGCTCGAGTCTAGCATGGCATAATTTTAGAGATTCCGTAGCTATCTTACATGCCATGGCTACCGGGTACTGTTGCTGAGGTTATGTACTGCTCAGCTCAGCAGGGGTCCCATCCTAGATTAAGTGAGTAGTAAACCCTGGAATAACACAATGTGCAGCTGTACAACCTTAAACCAAGACCCTACTTCCAAGTATCCATCCACCAGTCCTTTCCCCAACACCATTGTTTCCCTGACTCAGCACCCTCTCTCCCTCCTCTGGGGAAATAAACAGTTGAAAACTTCATTCCTTAGCCAAGACCAAAATGGGGTGAGATCACATGAAGTTGCAAATACCAAGATAGCAGATTTAAAGCATCCTTACTCATTTATGTACCCTTAGTGTGAATCAAGCTGTCATATTTTCCCTGAAGGCAGATCTCGATGCGGCCCAAAAGGCATCTAACAGGCTCCACAAAGGGTTTCAGAATATTCATCAGAAGACGAACATTTACGAAAACATGGAAATTCACCAATTTCTCTACGGCTTACCTAGCTCTTGGTGTTTGAGATGGATGACAACTATATTCCTCTGACAGGGCGACTTGAAATCCACATCTCTCCTGAAACACTGCCCGCAGTCTTTTTCTCCTTCTCCAGCTGTCCTTGATCTTATTCATTCGTTCAACAAATATTTGTTTGGCACCTGCCTAGGGGCAGGCTGGGGCTAGACCCCAGGCATTTCCCTCTTCGATCTTGCAGTCTGATCTCCCATACAAAACTACAAGTCCTGCCCCCATAGTTCTAATCTCTGTAATTCCAAAGACATTTGGCCTCTCTGGACTGAGACACGGAAGTATTTGTGGTTCATCAAATAAGAAGCGTTTAGGTGCATTTAGTTCATGGGATTATACCATGTTGAATGGAGCACACTGAAGGCATTATCTGAATACACAATAGATAATGTGCTTAGTACGTGCAATGTTTTGCATAGCTGCCTTAAGGAGAAATTAAAGGTCTGGTAGAATGACGATGCTAATAACACAAGTGGGATAAAGGAAAAAGATCTGGATCTAAAATAATTCTGTAAGCTTTATGCTTCCTTTCAGCACCAAGTTTATTAGGTGAAAATTAATTTGGGCAACAAATTTACATATGTGTTCTTTTACCTAAGAACCTGTAAAACCACAAATCATAGCTCAATTGGGGCTCAGGAAACCTGTCTCCTTCAGTTTGATGTGCTGTTATTGCCACGGACAAGGTGAAGTTCATTCAATAAGGTAGCTTAGCTCTCCACCCAAAAGTCTATTTCCCACTTTGTTCCAAGGTAGTTTTAGGGAGTCTTATAAAAATATATGGAAAAGTGGGTAAAAAAGCAAGAGAAGGAAAAATGAAAGGATGGCTTTGTGAGCCTAGAGTCAGCAAATAGTGCCCGATTTTCCTCAAACTCATCTGCAAGAATGTTGTTTCTTGCAACTTGCCCTGTGCATTTTTTTTTTTGGTTTTCCCAACTTCCACAATTTCCTTTACATCTTTGAAATTGAGACTCCTTTAACAAAAGGTGGCATCTTCGACAAATGAAATACGGTGATCCAGCATCCTGAAACTAAAACCATACCATGTTTACTATTTTTCATGTTTTCCATTATTTCACATGTTGATATTTTGCCTCTCTTATTAAAATAGTAACTTTTTTGAGGCAGAGAGAGTGCCTACTATGTGCCAGGCATTTTACACATGCTATTTTATTTAGAATTCTTTTAATAACCCTGTCATAGATTGGTCCCCATTTTACAAGTGAGGACATTGAGGCTCAGGGAGGTGAAGTTCCTTGCCTAAATTCCTATCACCAACTAGTCGTAGACTCAGGACCTAAGCCCAAATCCATGTGCCTCTCTCTAATGCCCTCTCTCGACTGTGCCATCTTGCAACTGCTACCTCAAGGTCATAGATCAGGCCTTTCTATTGCTTTTGGATTCCCCGTAAACCCTCTTCTCATTCTATGCACATAGTAGGTGCTCAATAAACTCATGTCAATTGTGGGCATGATTATATCACATGTCTTTTTTTTAGAGCAATCCAGTTAGTGTGGGAACACCCTTGGTTTCTAATTTCTCTCTTTCATTTTAGTTCAACCTGTTGAAATGGCTTGGGTGCTGCTGGTGCTGCCAGGAACAGGAAAAAAAGCAAAGAGCCTCTTGAAGGGCAAAGCAGGCCTTTCAACCCCCTGCTTTTTGCTGCAAGGGTCTTCTCAGTGGTGAGCCCCGGGTTGTAGGAGTAACTCTCTGTGGAGGGGGTTCTGTGTGGTTTTGACATGGGTGGGCTAGAATTTACCCTGGAAATCTTGACTAAAATGTTTTTCTGGGTCCAGGGCAGAGTTAGATTCACACCTAGGAAACTCTCTGAGGGTAAAGCCACAGCTTGGTTAAATTGGATGACTCACAAGTGTGAAGATTCATATTTTAGCACCTGGCAATCAGAAACAGAATTAAACCACTTAAAAATGAACACTGATGAAAACGCAGAAACTTTGCAAGAGCTCCAGGCCATGGCATACATTAGAATCTTAATTGCACCAGAGCAATGGATTACCTTCTAGCCCATCTTTATTTCATATTATAGAAATATAAAGTGACAGTTCTAGGCTGGTGAGTAAGCCTTTGACCCTTGTCCTGGGGCCATGCTCCCCATCTGAAGAGATTTGACTTCAGGAGTCCCTCTGGAAAAGCAGGTTCATCCCAGGATTTATTGGATGTGCTTGGAACAGGGAAATTAGGAAGTCGTGAAAGTTGCAATATAGGTTTTAAAAATATCCAAGCTTCAGAAACTTGCAGAGATGAGAAAAGATCACTGTAGTTGTGCATGTGTATCTAAAATTCAATACCTTTCTGGTTTGAAAATTGCTTTTTGGTTTCTTCAGGAAAAATTGCAGTTGTGTGGGGTAAGGGAGAAAGAGAAAGGGGAAAGGCCCTACTCCCTAGTGGCTGTGGGTTTTCCATAGCTTGTGTCACCAAGTAATAAAGGGAACTGTTGCCTCCACCTACCTCAGCTCATCACCTGCCCTGGGAGAATTCTCAGAGTGCTCAGACTTTTGCTTTATTTTTAACATTTTTAACTTTCTGTCTGGAATTCTGCCAGGGTAGCCATCTACAGACATGAATGAGGTAATGAAAATAAGGGCATTTTGTGGCTGACTTACAGGAGGAAATGGTGATAGATATGTGCTTGTAGTTAATCTAATTACCCTGCCCTCTTAAGTCAATCCATTGACCCTTTTAATCACCCTGTGCATCACAGATTAAAAAGAAAAACAAGCTATTTAGATTTCCTACCTTTTACAATTAAACAGTACTTAATAAAACAATTCGCATCAAAACTTGTCTTTCCCCATATTTTGAGACATTGAACAGGAATTGACATTGAACAGTAATAACTGAAAATTGTACACTAACCAAAGATTATATATTAGAAATCAGATGCCTAGCATCCACTTGGCCAAGAGCCTCCAAGACTAAAGAAAGACTGGAAGAGTGGGTTTATATATAAGGTGTTGGAGAATCTTGGTCTTTGGAACCAGAAAAAAAAAAAAAAAAAAAAGAGAAATAAGAATTGGATCCCCATTAAACTTAATCATTTAGATCTCCTTTTTTTTCCTACTGAGTCACAAGCTCTGAAAAGGGAATAACGTCTGGTTTTGTCCACCATTGCATCCTAGCACAGTGCCTCAGGTATGTCAGGGCCTTTATAAATACCTGTTCAATACCTCAGAGCCTAGCATAGAACCCGGTGCAAGTAGATGCTCAATAAATGACTATAGAGTTGAATGTCTAGCTGGAGCTTAAAATAGCAAGGTTTTATGAATTTCAGTAATTATTTATAGAATGTCTAATTTAATTTTTGATTTTTAGAGACCAATCATGTTTCAGGCTGGTGGTTCTTAAAATAAACAAGAGCCAAGGTCTTACCTTATGAAGGACCCATCAGAAGGTACCACCCCTGTGTAGGTGCTGCCATCTTGCCTAGGTTTCAAGGGGCCAACTCCTGATTCATTTACTCTAACTTATAACTCCTTATTAAGTATATTCAACAATGAAATCCATTCTTGTTCTGTTGCAGGAATGAAGTAGGGGTGGGGAAGTCCAACTTATGAGCCATTCTACAGAAATTAGAATATCTCATGATACTGAGAATGCACCCTATTGGATGCAGGATAACAGAGAGTAAAGAACAATGGATCGAGAGTCTGAAGGTTCTGGTTTTGGCACCTGCTTTGTTGAACATCTTAGTAACTTGTTTAACATCTTTGAGTCTTCTCGTCTGTAACAGTGTTCAATCTGTGTGATAGAGTATTCCCATTTTACAAATGAGGATATTGGGACTTGGGGACACGAAGTCATCTGCCTAAGGTCTTATTGCCAACTTAGTAGTAAAATCAGGATCTAAGCCCAAGTCTGTGTTCCAAAAGGGACATCCTTTTGAAGAAACTGCTTCAAGGAAATCATGTCCAGTGTAGAAAAAAATTACAGCTAGGTGATAAATGTGTCTGATTGAAAATATAAAGTTTGCTTGTAAGTCAGTTCTTTTAAAGATGAATTTCCAATTTTTTGTTGGATATCTTGGAAACCCAAATATAAGTATCTCTCATTTTATCTTCTAAAGGAACTTATAGCCATCAATTCTATAAACTAATTTGATGTATAAGAAAATTTCTTTTTAGTTAAGGTTTTGTCCTCATTTCTCTCCCTTTTCTTCCTATTCCAGGCAAAATTATATTTTCCCACTCAATACCAGGGTTGTAAAGGAATCCTTTGTCTCCTTATCCATTCAAAGTGTGGTATTTTGATCTAATTAAAACACACCCTCAGTGTGCTATCAAAGAAATCCTAATCATTACACATCAACAGCTACAGGAAACCACCATCTTGATGTTAGAAAAGAAACAGGAAGCCCTGCTTATCTCTGGGACGCCAAGATTTCTGAACTTACTCTGTTGGGTTCATACTTTGATACCAGTGTTGTCAAATCCTTTACAGTATTTCCCAAAGCTGAATCTGGTTCTTCGTAATACTTCCAGCTTGAGGAGAATTTGCCAAAGAGGTCCCTTCCACTGCAAAAGCTCACATGCCAGGGGGAAAAAAATGATACTGAATAAAACAATTCATATCAAATAGTAATTTGGTAGTGTTTTCAAATACTGCTAAAGACAAAGAGGAGAATTTAATACTGCTTATAGTAGGACTCCACGCATTACACATAGGTGCACACACAGAGAAGAAAAAGCTGGAAAGAAATATTGCAACCACAGGTCTCTCTAGGTGGTGGGTGTACATGCTGTATTCTGCTTATCTGTTACTTAAATTTTATCCAATGTACATATTTTAATTTTGTAATCATGAAAAGCTATAAACAGAAATTTTATTGAAAACTATATTTTAAAAACCCTAGTCCTTTACAGACGGTCTGTATTGAAAATTATAGAATTTTGTGTAGAAGGGAAGACAAAGACCATCTGGTCCAAACACTGTCGTTTAATAAAGGAAGAGATCAAGGTTCAGAGAAGTAAAATGACTCGCCCATGGTTTGTGGGTGGAGGTGGCCGGGAGGTGGGGGATTAGAACCCCACATGGTGACTACTGCAGAACTCCTTTACCTAGAAGTGATATGCCATAGCGTTCATCCTCCAGATAAAATTACTATAAGATCTTCTCCAGGAGTTCCAAGGAAAGAAGGTGTGCAATTTATAAAAAATGCCTGGTCAAACATGCAGTCCACTTGACTTGAACAATATATCCAATTACAAGAAAACAAACATTGCCACTCCTGTCAATAGGTGAGCTGAATCACATCACACAGAGCGGGCTGGTTTACAAGGCAGGACTGGGCTCAGCACCTGCCCACTCAGAAGACGGCCTAAAACATGAGCTGGGTGCTGAGAGATAACTCAACCAATAAATCCAGGGAAGAAGGGTGATGACGAGATCGCACCACTTCAATAAAAAGAGAAAACCAGCTAGGACGCTGTGGACAGGAGGCAAAGATGAAACACTGGCGATAACTTTGTGAGAGAAGTTTCTTTAATTCCCTTTTATAGATGAGAAAACTGATGTTGGGAGGTTAAATTCTTTCCCCAAACCAGTTCACAAACACAATCCAGTATCTATTTTTGGAATTCATAAACAATATCAAACTGTTACAATGGCTTTGTGAAATAGGTAAAAGTTTTTGGAGAACTTCTAAACAGAAATACCAAATTACAGATGGTTTTTGCTGCTTCAAATAGGCAAAAATTTAATGTGTAAGGAAGCTCATTATTTCATGTTAAATATTTAGGGGAGAAGGGTGAGGGAGAAGGAGTAACTTTTATTAAGATGAAAATAATTATTGCTATTTTCAAATTCTTGATCAATGAATGTGATGAGACACATCTAACATGATCTGAGAAGCTGTACAAGTATTTATTTTCCTGCTTACATTTTTGTTTTCAGAAAAAAATTGGTATGTGTCCAATTATTGATTACTTCATTGTTATATTACAGTAAAATTTTTTAAATAACCAAAAAAAAAAAAAAAAAAAAAAAATTCTTTCCCCAAGATCATAACTAGGAAATAGCAAAGGTCAAATGTGAACCCAGGTTTCCTACCATCCAGACTACTGTTCTTTTCTATGTAATATTTGGGACTTCTTTTTTTTTTTTTTAAGATTTATTTATTTATTTATTTTCCCCCTCGCCCCCCGTTGTTTTTGCACTCACTGTCTGCTCTCTGTGTGTTCTTCTGTGTCTGCTTGTCTTCTCTTTAGGCAGCACCGGGAACTGTTCCTGGGACCTTCCGGAGTGGGAGAGAGGCTGCCCAATCTCTTGCACCACCTCAGCTCCTTGGTCTGTGGAGTCTCTCATTGTCTCTCTTTTGTGTCTCTTTTTGTTGTGTCATCTTGCTGCGCCAGCTCTTGTGGGCCATCACTCTGCATGGGCCAGCACTCAGCTCTGGCCAGCACTTCTGCAGGGGCCAGCTTGCCTTTCACCAGGAGACCCCGGGAATCAAACCCTGGACCTCCTATATGGTAGACGGGAGCCCAATTGCTTGAGCCACATCCGCTTCCCTATTTGGGACTTCTTGACACTGAAATTGTTATTCACCACTTATCAGAAATTCAAGTTTAACTGGATGTCTTATATTTTATTTGGCAACCCTAGCAGGAATTCACGTCTCAGATTCTGCTTCTAGGGAACCTGACCTAACCCACATCAAATATACGAAAGGAACCATTTGTGGGAAATTGGAAGGATTTCATTAGAAATAGCTGTGCTCCTCTCAGTTGGAGGAAGAGTAGGCATACCCATCCCAGAATCCTCAGGATTGGGGAATGAACGATGGACTAGAGTAGACTTCCAGTTATTCTACTGTAGACTTACTGTGACTCTAGCAATGGAAGAACTTTTGTCGTTGATGTGGAGGCAGTGGCCACCGGAGGTTCTGACGGGGAGGGGAAGGGAAGAGTAAGTGTGGATGGAGGTATTTTCGGGACTTGGGGATTGTCCTGAATGCTATTGCAATGATGGATACAGCCATTGTATGTCTTGCCATAACTTACAAAATTGTGTGGGAGAGAGTGTAAACTGCAGTGTAAACGTAACCACAGTCCATGCTTAGTGGTAATGCTCCAAGATGTGCCCATCAGTTATGGCAGGTGTACCACACTAATGAAGGATGTTTATGTGGGAAAGTGTACGATGGGTAAGGCGCGGGGCATTTGGGAATTCTCTATATTTTTTTGTGTGACATTTATGTAATCTAAGTTTCTTTTTTAAAAAATAAGAAAGTTTATTAAAAAAAATAAAAGGGAAGCGGCTGTGGCTCAATCAGTAGGGCTCCCGTTTACCATATGGGAGGCCCCGGGTTCGGTTCCCGGGGCCTCCTAGTGAAGGCAAGCCCGCCCGCACGGTGTGGTTAGCTGACCCAGCGAGCACAAGCAGCAAGGGGGGGATAAATGAATAAAAATAAATAAATAAAATAAAATAAAAGTAAAAAAAGAAGAAGAAATAGCTGTGTAATCTCATCCCCCCCACCCCACCTCCCTCAAGGGTTGAAGGGAGTGGTGTGCTATCTTCTGACACCAAGCTAGGGAGAGGGGTTTTAACAGGCCACTCAGAGAGTTCTACATCACATCCTTACATATGGGGCCACAATGGACTGACTCAACTGAGAGCTCTAGAACAGCACTGGGCAGCAGGACTGAGGGCTGCTTTCCGGAAACCACTCCTCTCTCATGGCAGTCAAGGCGTGTGGACTTCAGGGAGCAGAGGAGGAACTCATGGAAGGAATGTGGACCTGTGGTCGTTTTCAAAAGGATCAGGCGCTGGAGAGTAGCCTGCTAGGGGCAGGGACCCCATCAGGCTGTAGAGTGGTTCAGGGACAACGAACCAAAGGAACAGCAGTCTGGGAAAGAGGTTGGCACTTTCTCTGTAAAGGATCAGATACTAAATATTTTAGTCTTTGTGGGCCTGATTATTCACCTCTACTATGGTGGCACAAAAGCAGCCATAGGCTATGTGTAAATGAATGGATATAGCTGCGTTCTAATAAAACTTTATTTACAAAAATGGGCAGTGGGTTGGATTTGGCCCACTGGCCAAGTGTGCCAATCCTTGGGCTAGAAGAAAGTAGAAGCAATCAAAGCAGACTAGCAGGGAAACCTACAAAGACCCTATGAATTTGCCCATGAGAGAGCCCACTTTAATCTAACCATCTTATGTCCAGACGGCAAATCATTTCTGCTTTCCCTTCATGTCTTTTTTTTTTTTCTCCTTAAGTTCCAACTTTGGAAGGGTAAGAAAAAGATTAGTAAACTGAGGATGAGTGGGAAAAGAGAAGACTTAACTTTAATCAAACTGGGTGTTTTGATAGTTATTTGGGACTGGACAATTTTAATTATTGAATAGAGACTGTGATTTTTCAAGTGACTCTGGAATTTTCTATTCAAATGAACTTTTGGAAAAGACTTGGGGCCAGGTCAAGTTTTCAGCCAGTGGAAAGGAAGAACTTTTTCTCCTGAATAAATTTTAAAGGGAAATTGAGAGACAAAAATAAAGATGCTTTTTTTTTTAAACTTTCATATGTTCTACTTGTTCAAGGTACTTCTTACATTTATATTTGTGGGTCCTTGCCCAGAATATAATCAGAAAAGTACTCAATGTTGGGAAATCTCCAAAGAAGCCAAGAAAAGTGTCTCTTGAGAGAAAGTCAATTTCAAATATCAATGAGGCCCAGGGAGTTCAAGACTTTGATGGCTGCAGGCTAGTAAAAGCATCCCTACCCTTTTCTCTGTTCCAATCACAGCGGTAGGCTGAGCAAAAGTCAGAAACAAGAGCTGGTGAGAGGGGCAAGTGGAGATGAGTAAAGGGGAAGAGGATGATCACATTCCCATCCCTGGAGGCAGTAGTGGATTGGGGTAGGGGGTTAGAAATCTCACCTTTGGAAGAGGATTGGCTTTGTTAAATGAGAGACTTGATATTCTGCATTTTAATATCAGACTTAAGACTGTTTTTTGTGACTTAAAGGGAATTAACAGGGGAGCGTGCATAGTTCAGTGGTTGAGTGCCTGCTTCCCATGAATCCGGTACCTCCTAAAAAAATAATAATAATAGAAAAGACATGGCACTGCCTTACTTTTCACCCAGAGGTGAAGAAGGACTATCCCCATTGAGCAAGATTCAAGGGACAGTAAAAGACCAAAATGAAGTTTTTCTATGATTATAACCCATGAGCCCCATGTGGTTAACATACTGAATACACGGATAAAGGTGGTTTTGCTCTGGTGAAATAAGGAGGATTCTGGGGGCTCTGTCTGCTGGGCCTTTCCCTGGCTAGGCAGCACCCCTCCCACCCAACTCCCTTCCCAAAACTTCCTAGGAAACCCAGGGCTCTAACTTAAACAGTTTGCCAACTGTTGCTGCACATCAAACTCTCCCTTAATTTGAAGCTTTCAGAGAACAACTTAAGACTGACTAAAAGGTGACAATTAATTAATTCTTGGTATTTTCCTTGGGAAGTACCACAAATTGACATCAGAGCATATTCAAAAATGATGGCGTAATGCAGGGGCCAGCAAACTTTTTCTATAAAAGGCCAGATTGTAAATATTTTAGACTTTGCAGGTCATACGGTCTCGGTGGCAACTACTCAGCTCTGCTGTTGTAGCTCAAAATTTCAAAGTGGTTAAAACGGGAAATTCTGAGTTGGAGATACGTTACCAAAATAAAGTTGAAAAAAGGGAGTGGGGGATGTAGCCATAGACAATATGGAAATGAATGGGTATGACTGTGTTCCAATAAAACTTTATTTACATAAGGAGGCAGTCAGCCCACCTTCTATAGTTTGCTGAACTCTGTTGTAGTGTAATGAGACATCCATTTCCTGTTTTTCCACAAAGAGCCACCATTTTTCCAGCAGAAACATCTCCAGCTCTATTTCTGTTGAGGGTGGCTCAGGCTCCACTTCCTTGATCCTGGAGTGCTCACGTGACCCATCTCTGGCCAATAAGTGTGTGCGTTCTTCTGGCCCCTATGAATGACTTAGGGGTCAGATATGCCTGTGGGATTCTCCTGGTACAAGAAATCGTGTTTCCAGGAAAACCTGAGGGGAGTGTAGATGTAGGACTCAGAAGGGAAGGAGGCCAAGAAAGGATGTGATGTCAAGTAAAGTTCCATGAAAGGTAACTGTGGCTCATTTCTGCACGGGAGCTCTGGGACAGTGTAGGTCCCACCTTAGGGGTGAGAGATTTGGGATAGTTATACCTCCACACCTGTCAGTAATTAGTTAAAGTCTACTACCCCAGGAGGACTTAAATTCCTAGGTACGTCTAGATCTCAGGGAAGCCCATCAGGCAAAGCTGGCTTCAGCACCTGAAGGCAGAGAAGCACAGGTGCTGTTTGTCAGAATTGAAAGCCCACCAAGTAAAGGGACACGAGGGGGTTGGGTGGAAAACTGACAGTGTCAGCTACACTGCTGGGGAGAGAGTGGACAGAAGGAGAGCAAAGGCAAGGACATAGGTCCGAGAACAGTTTTTGAGCCCCTAGGTTCAGCTATTCCTGAAAGTCTAATTTACTCCTGGACGTTGCAGTTATATTGGGGGTGGGGGGAGGAAACAATTTTGAGTTAAGTTTTCTATTACTTGCAAGCAAAAGCATCTTAATTGATAGAGAAACACAATTTATCATCCTTTGCCATATCACAGAGTGGGAAGAAAACAAACCTTGGGAAGAGGTGGCGTATTGGCCTCTGGGTCTCATCTTGGGAATATCTCATCTTAACTGAGTTTTGTGCCTCCATTTCTATTCTCAATACTAATAGCCCAATGGTAGAATTGCAGCGGTAGGACTCTTTCACACTCTTCTAAAAATCCAACTCCTGAGAATGAGGGAGGGCCTGAAAAGTCTGACCCCAGCTGGGGAATGACCCCAGGTGCACTCAAAGCCTTAATAAATAATGGAACACAACTAGAAGGAAAGGAAAGAAATGTGGGAAATGTGATATCTCAGTTTCGAGGCCTGGTGGACCAAGCTGGCAGTCTTGGAAGGAAACAGATTAAGTGTGAGAAATCACTCATCCCTAATATATAGTTGTTTCGTGGACTTAGCCATTGTGAGAAGCATTCAGCCTCAGTAAGTCACAGACAACAAAATGTGCATTTTTTTTTCACTTCAGAGGGTTTAGTCAATTGATAAAATGTAAAAAGAGGTAGCTTGGTGGGTAAAAGACTTACGCTTTCACCTCAGGGAATCCCGGTTGAGCCCTTCAAGAAATGGAGTTCACATCTCGGTTCTGGGACTCTCATGGGTAATAGATCACATCAAGAAACCAGAATAAAATATTTGGCAAGTGGGGCCTAAGGCAGAGGATGAGATCCGCTTCAGCAGAGTATTATGGGAATTCTTTCCTCCCATTCTCATCGTTAGGGAAATTCTTAAAGATCTAGTGAATATTTGGAGAATACTGGAAATCCAGCACTTAGGTCTGCTTTGAATTCAACTCATGTTTTGGGGGAACCAAATAATGTGTGCTAAGAAAGATAAGTTGCCCTTGATGGTCATGAAAATATCCTTCCTTCCTAACTCTTTGTTCACTCTTCTTTTTCCTACATTGAAAGGAATTTACTTGTCATCAGTATAGAAGATTAGGAAATCACTCAGAGAGTTACAAATGTCATTGTATTCAGAGTTGGATTTACCAGTAGTCAGACTAAGCTTGGACTAGTGTAACTTTATGAAATTGCCAATATTCAAACATTTTGAACTAAAAAATGACAGTGTCATGTAGTTCAATATAAGTTGGATATTAGCAAAAGAGGGACACCAAAAAAAAAAAAAAAAAAGAATTTTTCTTGTAATATTTTGTTGTTAGACACTTTGAAAAAATTATTGAAGTAGCCTTCATGGGAAAAATCATCATGCTGCATGTTTTTGTTTTCTGGTGCTTCCTTTGTTGTTTTAGTATTGCCTTTATTTTGAGGTACATGTTGTACGTGGGGTATGGACAGCATAAATATTTCAGGGCTTGAGTGTATAAAGACCCATTTGAGCCTTGATTACATTCCTAGCATGAATCTCTGCCGGTCTTTTTTTTTTTTTTTTTTTTTTTTTTAAGGTTATTAATCTAAAGATGTAAGTAAGGACGCTGACTCCACAACTCAGTAGCTGTGTACAAGATACTCACTTAGATAAATAAGTCCTTAAACTTTTAAGCCTCAATATCTCCTCTTCTGTAAAGTAAGATGAGTTATCTTGTATAAGGGCTATTTTGAGAATTAATTGAGATAATCCATGTAAGGTATCTGAACATACTAAGCACAAAATAAATATTAGCTAGGACAATAAAATTACTATTATTATTATGAGGGCTGTTCTGGACAAAACTGAAAAAGGGGGAGCCCAGTTTCCATTTTCGGAGTGCCTCCCAGCTTACCTTTCCCAGCATTCCTCTCCAGCATTGGCGACATAGAAAGACCCTGAACTTGGAGTTAAAGATCTGGGTCCCAGTCTCTGCATTGCCTCTTCCCAATTGTGTAACCTTAAACAAGTTACTTAACTGGGTCTCTGAGTCTCAGTTTCTTTATAAAGTTGCCTAACACCCATCTGATGGGTTTGTGGTAGAGATTAAGTATGAAATTTCTACCACTGTGCCTGGTAGACAGTAGGTTAATGCCTGTCCCAGCCTCCTTCTCTTCTACCCAATGCCCCTTTCCAGAAGCCCAGATGCTTAATGGTTCTTTCTTTCTTGTAAGGCTTGAATCACCCAGTCAAAACCTCAGCTCTCCAGATCCTGTTCCACTACTTTTCAATTTGATGGAGAAAAGCAGTAAAAGGTCTCAATGGCTTTCGTTTGATCAAGTGATGTTTTGTGTTTTTTTTAAAATTTTATCTCAGAGTAAAAATCAGTGGACTCAAGTACCCACAGAGGCTGGACAGGTAAAGCAGGTGCCAGACACGGGAAGACAGCAGTGAGTAAAACCAACAAAAATCCCTGCCCTCAGTGAACTTACTGCCACAGGGTTGGAGCTGAGTTTTGTATTCCTAGCAGTAAACAAATAGCATACACAGTTTGTGAGATGGTGACAATGCTTAAGGATAAGTGTAGAAGAGGGCACAGGAAGCCTGTGTGTGTGTGTGTGTAAAGTTTATGGAGATTTGCTAGAAAGAGGTGACTGAGAATTTGGTTTTTGACTGAAGACTTGAAGGAAGACAGCGAGCAGAGCATGGAGGAGATATGTGGGGAGAGATACCATCTTCTTCTAAAATCTTATTATATAATACAGAACCTATGGGACAAGATTTTTATGTCAAATTCAGAGTTATTTAGTTTTCACTCCAAAGTCAAGTCCAAGGTTTCTTCACCTTTGGTCATACCTCTAATACTACAGATGGGATTTGAAACTGGTAGTGGGGAAACCACGTTAAGACTTTTCTGGCTCTGACATGATAACGTTGGCAGAAGCATCCACTTCTACTTAATTACAGCTGAAAACATACCAGTTTCAACATGGTGGGCTTTTGGTGGGGGAGGGGACAGGATTCTTTTCTCTCAAAAATGTCCTAAGTTTTAACAACCTTGTGGCAGTTGTTTCTCTACAACAGGAGGCTCTTAACCAGGGGTCCGTGGAAAGATTTCGGGGGGTCCGTGAAGTTGGATTGAAAATTCAAAAAAACGTCATTCTTGTGGGGACGTGTTGGTGTGAGTATTATATATATATATATATATATATATATATATATAAATTACTATTTATATAGTATATATAAATTACTATTTAATTATTCTTATTTATTCTTCTTCTTATTATTAAATAATATCCAGTATAGTGTGGACTTTGTAAGGGGTCTATGGTTTTCACCTGACTGGCAAAGGGATCCGTGGAACAAAAAAGGTTAAGAAGTCCTGCTTTGCAATGACACGGTCCAGAGGCACAAGTAATAAGAGCCCAGTGATGACGGCTGCTACTACTTACTTATATGTGCTGGGCACAGTTCTAAGGGCTTTATATATGTTGCCTCATTTTACCCTCTTAATAACTCTGTGGTTTTTTATCACCATTTTCCACATGAGGAAACTGAGGAAGAGAAAGGTTAAGTAACTTGCTCAAAGTCATGCAGCTTGTAAAGCAGTACAGATGGGAATTTGAATCTAGTTGTATGTTTGACTACATGCCAATTGTTTTGAAACTTTAGTGATCAGAATCACCTGAAGAGTTTGTTAAACCCAAATTGCCAACTCTAGTCTCAAGGATTCTGAGTCAGTGTGTCTGGGGTGGGGTAATGTTGATGCTCCTGATCTGGAGATCACACTTGGAGAACCAGTGTGTTACATTATACTTTTTAAAACTGGGAGAAATGAACTTTCCAGATAATAGGACAAAAGAAAAAATACCTATCCTTGAAAATGCACTTTCACTCTCTTTATTAATAAGAATCTGCAGAACCAGAGTGCTCATGTTAAATTCAATTTATCAGCACTGAGCTCTTTTAGGAGCTCTCAATGACCACATAAGACAATTGCACACATAATTTTTAAAGAAGAAAGCTTTGGAGATCCACAGAAAGAGAGCCATCTCTGGTGGATAGTTAAAATAATGGTGCCCAGTGAGTCATGCCCATGTGTCTACTCCCCTTTGCAACGTGATGTTGCCACTTCTTCCACCAAGAGGTGAAACTATTTTCTCTCCCCTGTGACTTTAGGCTGTTCTTATGAATTACTTTGACTAAGTCTTAAGAGACCTCTGGCTCTTACTCTCTTGGAACCGTGAGATCACTAGGCTGTGAGGAAACCCAGTCCAACTTACAGGAAAGTGAAAGCCACATGGTGGATAACCGAGGCACCAGAGCCGACAGCCAGCAATAGGAACCACAGACAAGTTTACAGAGGAAGTGAACAAGAAAACTTTCCGGATTTTCTTTCCAAGTTGTTGCCAGTATCTGCCTACTCCAGCCCCACTCACCAGCAGTTAAGAAACTCTGGTTACAGATTCTAAACCCAACTGCTTTGTTGGCATTGGAAAGTCCCATCTTTTCCTGCAGATAGATTCTGTTATCAGCTGTCCCTAAACCCGAGCATTCAATAGTTCCCTGTTTGTACTGCATGCCATGAATTCAGAGGGTACTTGATATGACATTGATTATCACAGTATTACATGGAGTTATACCTTTTTGAGTCCTCTTGTAAGATGTCTGGTTAGATCAAGAATGATTACATTTGTAAACCAAATTTTTGATTAGCACAAGATGAGCAGGCTTTACACAAGAACTTTGGCAGCCGACAGTATCTAGGATTTAAGAATATTGTTTGTTTTCATTGAATGTGTGTGTATTAGTTACCTGTTTATGGGATGTGATCCCAGTTTTCTATTTGTATTTATAATAGGAAATATCCTTTTCAAAAATGCAATTTCAAAGCTATATTTATTTATGGAAGAAATTAATAAATGATAAGCTCAGAAAATAAACATATGTGGCAAAAGCTATGAAATTATTGAGCAAGATATGGCAAAATCCATGAAGTTAGTATACAGATGACTGAGGTGCTAAGACGAGTGCTTCCATGTTTGGCAACCTCGCAGATGTATAGCCTCCATTGCTCCCCTTTGCAACATGTGCCCAATGGTCCTGGGGCAACTGACCTGGCTCCAAATTTGTGTTTCCCTGAACTTTCTTCCCCCTTCACTCTGGGCTCCTCAGAGAAAGGATCTTTCAGGCTTCTAGGACATGTTGAAGGAAAGTGAAGCTCTACCTGCTGTAGAAGTGGCCACCATTCTCCCATCTCCTCCTTTCCAGTTAGCATAAGATTGTATAGGTCCTTTAGTGAAAAGGGTCTTCTAAGGCCCTTTTTCTTCCTCTTTTGAAATGTGGAGTTTCTCTTTAATGTTGGGTGTTGTCTTCTTCTTGGGAAACTCTTTAGATTCTGCAGGACTGAGAAGGTCTGTTACTTTTGGTTGGTTCTAAGCCCTGGATTGTACGAAAGAGAGTTGGCAGGGGACACAGAGTTTTCTTTGGTAGCATCCAGCTCCACTCACCAGGAAAGGAAGGCAGGCAGGGGTTATGGTGGAAAACTAGCTCGGGATTAGAGAGGGGATATTTGCAAAGACTTCCCTTATAATGCGTTTGGGTGTCTGAAAAGGGCATAAATCCAGCAGAAAAGTAGAGGAGACAGGGACTCTCATTATTTAAGCAATTTAAGCCCCTTCTGTGGGTCAGGCATAGTTTCTGGTACTTAAGATGGATAAAGATGTTGACCTCATGGAGAGGACATTTTAATAGGAGAGACATAATAAATAAGTACACAAAATAATACATAGTACAACACCAGTGTACAAAGATTATGCATACTAAGAAAATTGAGTTGCTTAAGGGTGTTGACAGTGAGTATATGGATGAGCAGCTGTGGTGGGTGTGTGGGTAAGATGCTAATTTAGTTAGGGTGGTCAGGAAGATCTCTTTGATGGAGTGACACCTGAGAAGAGACAGGGACAAAGTATCTCTTTGTTAGAGGTTGCAAACTGGTATAATTGGGGCTAACTTCAGACAGAAAAGATATGGCTTCGTGATATGCTTGGATTGGTCAACATTTCACATAAAATCTGTAGTTTTAGTTTGTCTTGAAATATTTTTTGAATCTTGCAACACTGGCAACACTTGATTGGAGCAAGTGGCAGCTGCTGTCCGTAGATGTACTCTCTAACTAGCCTACCTGTCTTATGTACTTTACCTGTCCAGCCTCTGCGGATTTCATTGATTTTTCACTCTGAGATCAGAAAACAAAATAAAACAAGTATTAGTGCTGCCTCCAAATATTATTAGTATTAAGAGGCTGTGTTTTTCCTTTTTCCTTTTTTTAAATTCTGCTGTGTTTTAAGACTATGCTATATACCTTGTGTAGCAGTTTGATGTTATTTATGAATTCCAAAAAGAAATATAGATTATGTTTGTAAACCGGTTGGTTCCTCTGGCGTGATAACCCTTTGATTGTATTAGATTCAACTGAGACTTCTGATTAAATTGTTAAGATTAGGACTCTGATCCAACTGCATCATTAGAGTATGACTGAGCATTGAGTCCCAGCTTCCTTGGGGATAAAACAGATGCTCACATGGAAGTAAACACAGAGAAGAAGGACATTTATTAATAGGAATTATTCCGTAAATAAGAGTTGTCCCTTCTTACTTATTAATTACTTATTTATACATTTCGACACGCCCTTGATTTTTTTTCAAATAGCTCTTCCTTACTTTCTGGCATCAAAAGCTACTCTCACAATCACCTTGTATTTTCCTTGCCCCAACACTACAATCAACTTTCTCTTAAAGAGGCTTCTTTGATTGGAAAATGGTATTTAGAAATCAAGACCTTGATGCTGTGTATACTTATTGCTACTGAGGTGTCACTGCTTCTGGGTCTTGTTGAAAGTACATCAAAATAAAATTTATTTTTTATATAGTGACCTTGGGTTCTGTGACCTTGCTAAACTCACTTAATAGTTCTAGGAGTTTTGTGGTAGATTCTTTGAGATTTTTATATATGCAATCATATTTTCTGTGACTGGAGACAGTTTTATTTTTCCAGTCAGTATTTGATTTCTTTTTCTTGTCTTATTTCACTGACAAAGATTTTCAGTATGATATTGAATAGGAATGGTGGGAGAGGACATACTTGCCTTGCTCTGGTCATTAGATCTTAAATAAAGCATTTAGTTGTTCATCATTATGTATGATGTTGCTCTAATCTTTTGTAGATGCCTTTTATTATGTTAAGAAAGTTCCTTTCTATTCTTAATTTGCTGAGAGGATTTTTTAAAAATCATGAATGGATATTGAATTTTATCAAATGATTTTTCTACATCTATTTATATGATCCTATGGTCTTTATTCTGCTAATATAATGGAATGTATTGATTGATTTTCAAATGTTGAGCCAGGTTTGAATTCCTAGGATAAACTCCACTTGGCCATGATATAGCACTCTTTTCACATTTTTATAGTTTTGATTTGAGGATTTAGCATCTATGTTCATGAGGAATATTTGTCTGTAGTTTGCTTTTCTTGTAATGCTTTCATCTGGTTGTGGTATTATGATAATGTTGACCTCATAAGATGAGTTAGGAAGTACTTCCTTGTCTCCGATTTTTGGGAAAAGACTGTGTAGAACTGGTATTATTTCAATGTTCAGTGCTTCAAATGTAAGGTAGCATTTGTAAGAGAAGCTATCTTTACCTGTGACCTACAGGATTAAAGAATATCTTGTTGAATACCCAGATAGAATCTTAAATTTAATGGTTTTACATTAAGGCACAATGTTTCTTTTTCCATATTGCTAATAAAGTCTTAATTTTCTAGGAATGAGACTGTGGTATGAATTGAACATTACCCAGGCTTGGTCGTCAATTTGGAAAATCATGTCATTAACAGCAGAGCTTCTTGTGGTATTTGAGTCAATTATAAACACATCTATATCTATCTTTGTTTATAGTAGTTGCATTTATGATGGTTCTGCATATAAATGCAAAGGGTGCCTTTTTTGCACTATATTTTCTAGTGTAGTTATGCCTGAACTTTATATACTGAAATATATAGGGAATATATATAGGGAATTATTGATTATTTTTTAAAATTATGTATCAAAGTGGACTTAATTTCATTTATGATTACTAAAAGGAGCTTTACAAAATACATTTTTAAAGGGAGTTTTGAGTAAAACAAGTTTAATAACCACCAAGGTTGGCCATTACAGTCCATTTTAAGGACTTTGAATTTTATCCTAACTATGAAAAGCAGCATTTGTAGAGCTGTAAACAGAATTGAAATTATCTGTCATGCTTTTTAAAAGGATTATTCTTGCTGTTTAATGAAAAGTAAATTATAGAAGCAGCAAGGGTACAAGTAGAGAGAACATGAGGAGGCAATTACAATAAGCTAGGTGAGGGATGATCATTGCTTGTAGCAGTTGATTAGGGTGGTAGTGGTGGAAGTGATGAGAAGTGTCAGATTTGTGTACATATTTTGAATGTAGACACAGTAGGACTTGCTGTTGAATTGGATGTGGGGAGTGTGAGAAGGGTCAAAATTGATAACAATTTCTTTTTGTCTGAGCAACTGAAAAAAATAGAATTTTCATTTATTAAAATAGGAGATTTTGCAAGAGGATTGTAATTTTAAGCATTTTATTTTGAGGTCCCCATTTGATATCCAACTGAAGATTGAGATTGAGTAGGCAGCCAAGTTGAACATTCAAATTTGGAGTTCAAGGGAGAGATAAAGTTTGGAAATTTGGGAATAATCAGTCTCTAAGTGGTATTTAAGCCCACAAGACAGAGTGATATCACTTAAGAAGCAAGCATAAATAAAGAAAAAAAACCCTAAAACACAGCTCTTGAGCACTCCAAAATTTAGAAGGTTGAGGAGATGAGGCTATCTGAGAAGTGGTCAGTAAGTTAGAAGGAGAAATAAGAGAGAATAATGTCTTTGGAGCCAATTTCAATACTCTTTTGATTTTTTTGTATTAAGCAGTATTATCTCTTCAAGAGTTATTGAATTTTTTCTTTATCGCTGGTGTTCTGGAACTTCATTATGATATGTCTTGATATAAGTCTTTTTCTTTCCTTTTTTTGAGTACTTCGTAGTCCTTTTCAATGTGAAGACTCAAGTTTTGACAGGTTGAGAACAATTGCAGCACTATTTCTTTGATGATATCGGCCCTTCCACTTTTCTGTGTTTTTCTCTTTCTGAAATTGTTATTAATCAGATTTTGAACTTCTTAATTCCTGCCTTTTCTCTCATATCCCTGGTTTCTTGCATTTCTTTCTTTCGTTCAATTTTCTGAGAGATTTCATTGACTTATTCTTCCATCTACTCATTTGTTTCTTTATATTTTGTAATAATGGTTTAATTTCAATTTTTTTCTTTCTTTTTCCTCCTTTTTAATATTCAGCTATGGTTTTACCAATTCAAGATTTTCTCATATTTCTCTGAAGTTATTAATTGGTATCTTTGAAGTTTTCCTCTGTTACCTAAATTATCTCTTTCTTTTGGGTTTCTTTTAGTGGGTGGGTACATGAATGCACATGTGAATGAGTAGAGATTCTGTTCATATGTCTAGTGATTCCTGTTTGCCAGTTCATGATTAGGAGTCAAACATTAAAAATCTTTTTAGAAACCTGCAGGCATGAAGCTGGTTTCACTCTTTGGTGATTTGCTAGGGAACTGGCTATTTCACTGGGGATAACACTTTCCTGAAAAAAAGCAAAAGCAAAAACAAAAACAACAACAACAACAAAAAAACCCAGAAAACCACACACACACACACACACAATTTCAGTATTTAGTGGTCATTCAGTATCTCTAAAGATGGATCCTTCAGTTTCCTGCCTAGAGGTAGACACCTAGGTAAGTGAGGGCTTGCTGGCCCAGCCATTCAGAATTTTTTAGTTGACTATAATCTTCTCTCACCTCCTTTACAATCTTGTAACTCTCACACACTTTCTGCTATTCTGGTTCTTCTGAGTATAAGCTTTGCTCTTTCACTTTCGTTGGAGACTATAATTCAAGTCTCTTGTCAGTGGTGGAGTGGCAGCATGTGGCTGCTGGCATCTCTACATGGTGGCAGAGGAAGGTGGTACATGTGTATACATCTGGCATTTCAGTCACCCACATGTTTATTCTTACTTTAGTCCTTACATCTTACCATCTGTCCTGGAAGTTGTTCCTGAGTTCTCTAGAGCAAATACGTTCATTTCTCATGGGTATGGCTCTGGCTAGGTATTTTAGGTTGTAGCTCTTTCTTCTATCACATCAGTCACTACTCCACCATCTGCTTTACTTCTTCCAAAAATGTGAACAAGCTTTTCCTTTTCTTTATAAGATTATACCTTTTTTATTCCTTTACCACTATTTTAATGGAGTCATAGGAGCCAGAGAAGATAAAGATATATGTTCAATCTGTCATTTTTAGCTGTCCAGACAATTTTTGTAAAAATATTTTTTCTCACCACAAATTAGATTTGATAATGAAAATGAAATTCTGAAGACCATTTTAAAGAGTTGCTTTTATAACCAGGAGAAAGTAAAATTAAGCCTGAGAATTGGATGGGCTGCACATACTTTCTTTGAATTTCGGTGTTCTTATCTACCAAACAATTGACTGAATAACTGGCTCCCAACTCAGCCTGGTTATTAAAATCAGCTAGGATGCTTATTCAAAATCCAGATCCCTAAGCAACAGGATCAAAGATTTGGATTCCATAGGTCTGGGGTGGAAAGCATGAGACCAGGTAATCTCTTGGGGCCCTGGAATGTGGATATCTTGTGAGTCTGTCAATTTCATTTCTATGCTTGACTTCCTTTTTGAGCTGGTAACTTTTTTTTTTTTTTTTTTGAATGACAGATATTCTAAATATTTGGACAATTGTAAACATTTTTAGAACTTTAAATTGAGCTTTCACCATTGCACAAGAGTCAAGCATGGGTTGTTAACAAGTGGAAGCATCCAGTTGATTTAGTAGGTGCTGGGAGGGGCAGGGTGGGGATGTGAGGAGAGGATGAAAAATGGCATTAAAATACGTTTTTTACATTTGGAAAGTAAAACACCTCTTATCGTACAATAATTTCAAAACTGAAATGTAATAAATTTTTCTTGTCCAACAGTGATATGCAGGAAATAGAATTTAACTTTTGCACACTCAAAGCTCACTGATCGAGGTGGGAGTTGGGGGTGGAGGGAATGGTGTCATGAGATTTTCAGGTTTATCCAAAGGGGTCATGAGTTTAAAAAGGTTGAAAAGCACTACAGTAGTGCGATGGATTGGTTTTTGAAGAAAAGTGAGAAAAGAAAACCATTAAGTCCAACTGTCACTCTTCCAACTGAACATTGAAACCACTTGGGAAAAAAATTTGAGTGAGTTTTACAGTCATAAGCATCTTTGGTGTTTTTGAGGTTTGTCCGTGAATCGCTATTTAGCTATGCCACATGCTTCCTAAAGATGTGATTAATTGCCATAAGTATTGAGTTGCCTGTTACATTGGACTAACATAAAAAGGTTTCTGCTCATGTGGATTAGGGGATTAATGTGTCACGTTATGGTTTAAAGGACAGAGGATTCAGAAGACTGGGATTTCGTTCTACTTTCACAATGGCATGGTGTATGACCTGAAACAGTATTTTTTCTTTAAGTCTTTGTATGTCATATACTGGATGAGAGTGATTTGTTCAAAATTGTCACCCATGGACTACCAAGGTTCATTGACTGACCGATTTGGCCAACCAGGTAAGTGTCTTCCTCCTTCTTCCTTCTTTGTATTGAAGATGAATAAGGACACGCAATCCAGGGTAATATAGTTACTCATTGTAGTGGAGTAGTCTTACTCCAGACCACTCTAGCATAGAGGGAAAACTGATTACGAAACTGAAGCATTATATTTATAATAAAAGCAGTGGCTCTAGAGACAAGAGAGTCGGTTTTGAGTCCTGGTTCTCCCAGTTCTGTGTGCTTGGTCGGGATGGCTTAAGCTCCCTAGGCCTCAGTGTCCTTGTTTGTAACCCTGAGATCATCAAAGTCATCCGATAGAATTGTTTTGAGAACTAAAGAAAATAACAACACCGTGCCTGGCATTTTTCTCTGAAGATTCCCTTGAGTAAAAAGGGAAAGAGTGATACAGTTACGACTGTTTTAGACCATGTCAAGGATGAGTTGGGGGTACGTGAAACTGGAACACAGGAGACTTGAAGCAGGGAGACAGATGAAAAAGTTATAAGTGCTGAGAAATTATGCAACCCGGAATAAAGCAGAAGCACAAGGAATGAAGAGGATGGGACCTAGTTAGGTGACAAGAGAGTCAGTTTCCTGAAGCTAAGGCGCATGTCTTATCTGTCTTTGTGTTCCAGTATCCAGCACAATGCTGGGCACAGAGTAAGTGCTGAGGAAATATTTCTTCTTTGGTCACAGAATTGTCTCCATTTGATTGAAGGTCACCAAAAATGGTAGTAAGATGAGATATTTTGTAGTTCTAATCGGTACATTTTGCTCATGTTTCCTGCTACCCCAAACTTTCTTCTCTCCTTTCAACTACCTCTTAACTAGGGGATCTAGATAGTTTGCCTTCAAATTCTTTAGGAAAAGAGCAACATTGGAGAAAAGAGACTTTAAAGTGGGGTAAAATTCATAACTTGATTTTTTAAAAAAAATACCCTCAAAATTGCCATTTGTTTATTTTACGAAAATGATATTGCAGCATTTCGAATTTAAGTTTAATGATACTTTCATAAGACATGAATCACTGCATAATGAGTAATCTTCATTTACCATCACCACATAATGGTCTTATAATTTTATCACAACAATTATTTATTGAATGTTATGAAAATTTTATCATAAAATTTAATTGTTGTTAAAATTAAGTGTCTCCTTAAGTGCATATAACTTTAAAAGATGACATATTCTAAGTGAATATAGTATATTGTTACATTATTTCTAGCCAGATATTCAAAGGATAAGAAAATAAATGATCAAGATCAGAAAAAAAACAAAACAAAACAAAAAAAAACAGCTGGAAAATGAGAATCCACTGAAGAAGAAAATGAAAGAAAGTTATTTGGACCATTGAATGCCAGGGGCAAAAAAGGGGGCAGGGGGTAGGAAACAACTGGTTTTAGCAGAATCTGCTGTAGATATGTCATAGAAGGAGTACACTAGTGAATTTATCCTCTACCTCCATGTCAATGAAAATGGATGAATTCCTAAAGAAACCAAAAAATCAAGAGAAAACAACATGAAGAATCCATTAAACCAAATATCCTTTCTTGATCTATTACATATCCATGTAATTTGAATATTGAACAGCAGAATCCTCTTGGGGAAATTATTCATCTCGAGTGAGACAGGTTTACCTTCCATAAGAAGATACAGATAGGAAATTTTTAGAAACTTCTTACAAAAGAATTCTGCCAAAGAGTGAAAAAAAGTCCACTAACTTCTATTTGCTTTTTTTTTTTTTAACCTAAAAACATTCGTTTAAAAATTATTTTGCAAATTTTTTGAAGATGGGAAAAACACAACTGAAGAAACAATTAAAGAAAGAGAATGGGGGCAAATATTGCCAGATTTTACTGCCTAATCTTGGCAAAACAAAAATAAAGTGAAATGCACCATGAACATTTTGTTAAGTATTCAAAATTGATATCTGATTTGGAAAATATATAATATGTTACAGAAATAAATTATTTGAAAATGAGAAAAATATTGGCATGCTATTAGTGAATGAATATTATAAACAATTCAGTTTTTAATGAGGCAATTTAGCATTCTGAGACTAATCTACCAAATTTCATGAGAAGATAATGGGAGTTTTCTTCATTTGGTAGAAACCATAGCAAAATTTGATAACATTATGATAGAACATTTATGCATAATACAAATATCAACATTAAATAAAAATATTATACATTATTTAAGGAATGATTTCCAAAACCAAATAATTAGGATGATAGCAGATGGAATAAATGAAGTAATTTAACAAGGAAAGTAATGCTAATTATTATTAAATGATTTTAGATGCAACCAGTTTGTGTGCTGGCAAACTGATCCTCTTAAAAAAAAAAAAGCCCTTATCTGTGGCATTTGCCAATTTCTGTGGTGTAAACACCCATGGTAAGGCTGATTTCAAGCTATCAGTGGTTTAATAACTGGCTTACAAAATTCTTGAATATTGAACATTCAGCTTTCACCAGAGAGTGCAAATTGGATTTGCATACCACATACACACACAACCTATGCCATGGACACAAAACACAATCGTTAGATTTGTGAATTTCAAAAATGCACGTACTGTTATTTCTACATTTGACTATTTTTGTCCAGTAGATGATGTAACTAAAGAAGGACTGTACATATTTTAGTAAACTGCTTCCAAAGGAAACCTGGAAAAAAATAATTTGAGGACTACAACTTCAACAAGGGCAGGTATGCGCAAAGAAAACAATAATTGCAATAGATGAAGCTTGAAAATGATAAGATACTCTATATTCTGCTTTCTTTGCATTTTTTTAAACTTAGAGGAAATGAACTAGCAAAAATCTCCTTAACAACCTGAATAGTTTTTTTTTATTGCCCACAAACTATATAACTACTTTTCAGCCTCTATAAAAATTAAGAGTATTGCAAACACATTTACCAAATATCAAAGTGTAGCCACTGATGAATTTATGATAGGAAATATAGTTGATAACATCATGTTACTAAAAGCTCAGGTAGAGGGAGGATAAAAACTCTTAGAATATTTTGATGACATTATGAAAGATATAATTCTACAACGAAGTCAGAAGTGAACTCGAAAATAAATCAACACGTATGTGTTTAGTACTAAGTTATCATGATATTTTAAACTGTATTAATGTTAGAAGCAACATGTTGCAGGAACTAAAATTGAAAGGATTTAATGTATTTGAAACTTCAAAGAGATTAAGAAATTCCTTTAAAAAAGAAATTGTGATATTATGAAAAATATATCATTGTTGCTAAAGAGATTGCAATCTCTTGGCGTTAGTGTAAATTTCTCCATGCAGACAAAACTAAAAGTAACAAGAAGATCAATTTTGACTGTTCTATATCAGATGAGATAAGGTCATCTTTAAAGAAAGGTTTATGATACTAAAAGAACACCATACCTGTTTAGGTGATAACATGTTATTTGAGTAAATATGAGGAATATAAAATACTACACCTACACAAAAAGTTACAAATGGTATTGATTGATAAAGGTGAAAGAGAATGTAGTATTGATGGGTCATGAATATTGAGTAACTGAAATCTTTAAAAGTCTATATTGATTTCCTCTGAAATATTTCAATATATTTGCAAAATAAATTACTGGACACATTTCCAGATATTCTTCTTGTTCTAAGGTTATATACAACATTGCCAATTTCAGTTGCCAGTGGAGAATATAGAGTAGTAAAATTAAAATATATTTAAAAAACCGCTTAAGGTCTACAATGTCTCAATGAAACCAGCAATAAATCTGAGATGATTTCTATGGAAAATGAGATATTGGAGCAAGTAAGCACTGAAAGCATCATAAAAACTTCATTTCCATAAAATAACTATTAAAAACAATATTCCAACTTAGATGTTTGTAATTATTTTGATTAAAATTTTGTATTTTCTATTGTTTTATGCTCAAAATCTGATTTTTGTAATTTATACAGAATGCTTTTGAACTTGATATAGAAATAAATAATATACTAATATAAAAATCTTACTTGCAGAAGGGGCACCATTTCTAATTGTCCACTCATTGTGTTGGCTAGCAGTATTCCTGATTATGTGTATTTATTTATTTACAAATTATATCCTATAGAGACATATACATAAATCATTTACAAATATATACATTTAAAATGATGTGATAAAAATGAAAATTATTCTATTTTACTTTTAGTATATTTATTTTATATTATTTTTAGTAGTATATTTTATTTATATCCTAAAGTGGTTATAAACAATAATTTATTAACAGCACTGTGATTGAATATGCTTCACTGAAATATTGTTTTTACCATTTTTGAGTGAGTATTCAAAGGACTGCTATGTTTATTTCAATACTGATTTTTAATGGCTGTCACAACTGAAAACGTTCCCTTAGAAAGATTTTAAATAGGGAACTTCTTTGTAAACATCTGTCGTTAAGTTTATGGAAAAAATGTCAAGTACTGAACGAGTGTCACGTGAATTTTAGTATCTGAGAAAAATTGTAGAGATTTGTCTTCACATATTAATGCTTCTGTAGACCATCTTGCCATCGGCTGTGACTTCATGCTACCTTTAGCTATGGAGGTAAAATGTACATACTGCATACAAATCTATATGTCAAATAATCTTCTGGTACATTTTAATTGCTATGGCCAATCTCTTGGCAAATCTGATGAGCTTTGAATGTAGCTGACAAGAGGTCATCTTAGTAATAGAAGCGTCTGCTCTGCTATTTTCCTATTTTTCACTTATATTTGCATAGGAAATAGGGTATTCAATCCAGATTTATTTGCAGGAAACTTTCTGGACACTTGCTATATTAGAGGGGTAGTTTGAATAAAGCTGGATACTATACTCCATAAATTTATCTTTCAGGTACATGGAAATTGTAACACATTGAAAGGAAGGAAGGAAGGATGGCAGTACCACCAAGCCACCATGTCTGAGGGCCCCAGGTTTCTCTAGTTACCTCCAGTACCACATGGACATGTGGCTATTTGATGTGGTCATAGCAAAGGCCTCAGGGTAAATGTCTATAGTAAGTACTGGTGAAGTTTAATTTCTATATTTTAAACAATAAAATAAATGTAAAGAGAATCTTTTTTTGTCTCTGCTCCCCCAGGGAACCATATTTTACACCCCAAAGTATGTTCTTTGTCCCATACCAGACCAGACAATTTGAAATTCCTGCAAACTAGGAAGAACATTAGGATGGTGAGTTGCCTAAAAGATGATGAATGTTCAGTATGATTATATATTGTGTGTATTATCACTGAATATGTTAACAAAAAATCAACAGATTGTACAACTTGAAAATTAAAAATTTTAGAATGCTTTTTGCATATAAAATTTAATGCTATAGACAAGCTGAGAAATAGTTTTGCAACAAATATGACAGAAAATGGGTTAGCATCTTATTTTCTTACAATGAGCAAACTTCAAAAATAAAGACATAAATAAATTTTTAAAACTTCTAGAGAAATAAAAGTCACAAGGTGTGAATAAATGATTCATAGAACTACAAATGACTAGCAAACACAAGAAAAAGAAAATAAAAGCAAAACATCTCAGAAGTAATCAGAGAAATGCAAAATAAAACAATAGTAAGGTTATCATCATCCCTCTATTAAATTATCTATGGTCAATTTTCTCCAAAGATAGTCACTCATAATTCTTCCCATCTCTGTTTATGAATGCCGTGCCGCCCATCAAGAGGCAGCATCTATTTCTCTTTCTCTGGAATCTGGGTTGTTCTTTATTTTTTTTTAAGGAGGTACCAGGGATTGAACCCAGGACTGCATACATGGGAAGCAGGCGTCCAACCACTGAGCTACATCCTCTCCCCAATGAGAGTTGTTTTTTTTGTCGCTTGCTTGTTTCTTTGTTTTTAGGCAGTACGGGGGATTGAACCCGGGATCTTGTACATGAGAAGCAGGCTCTCAACCACTTGAGTTACATCCCCTCCCTGGGTTGGTCTTGTGACTTGCTTTGAACAACAGAATGCATAGAAGTCAGGCTGTGCCTGTTCTTGGACTCGTCCTTAAGAAGCTCGGAAGCTTATGCTTTTCCTCTTTTTCATTCCAGCCTTCACACTGATAGGAAGTCCAGGAATCCTACCGGACAAAGAGGCTATGCATAGGAGAACTGAAGCCAACTTATAGCTGTCACCAAAGCATCAGACGTGTAAATGAGGCCATCTTGGACTTTCTAGGCCAGCCCAAACTCCAGCTGAATGCAGGGGCATGAGTGACCTCAGCTGATTCCACATGAGCAGAGCGGCCCAACCAACCCACAGAATCCTGAGAAATAAGTTGTTGTTTGTTGAAGCCACTATGCTTTGGGGTACATTATTATGCATCAGTAAATAACTGATCCATTATTAAAGATTTAAAAATGTATTCTATTCAAACCTGATGAAGGCACAGGGAGATGTGCATTTTCAGACATTGCTGGTATGTGTATTAATTAATAAAGCCTTCTCAAAAGCAGCATGGCAAAAAAATCGTGAGCATAATCTTAGTCCAGGTAATAACGATACAAGCAGAGATTAATAAGGATGCTCACAATTTTATTTTCAGTTGCAAGTTAGGAATGTATTATTGAAATAACCAACAACAGAATTCAGGTTCATCAGATGAATTGTAGTTTATCTATATGGTAGATTAGTTCAGTGATGTCAGAAAACCTTTCTAATAAAATACTGAGTGAATAAAGCAGAATACAAGACTCTTTTTTTTTTTTTTAATTTTTATTTATTTATTTTTTTATTATGGGTAAAAATCAAAATTCTCACAATACATACAAACATTTGCAAAATGATATATAAATATATATGCATATATGTGTATTTGCTTACAAAAATGTTATATATATATATATATATATATATACATATATTTTAAGAGGTGCTAGTTTCTCTTCAGATCGTATAAATCTTTCGCCTTTTACAAAACTCTTTATACAATGTGTTCCAAAGGCATAAACACATACAGACACATATATATGTAAATCTATTTGTATATATATTATAGTCATATACAGAAATATTCTATACACACCTGTAGATATATTTACATATTAATATCTATCATTACATGCATTTAGCCAGTTTACTGAATAAGATGGACTTGGTCTGTTTAAATACAATGCAACTTAATTCTTTCACATGACTGACATCTTCAAATAAACTCTGTGAACACCTTTTTCCTCTCTCCAGGATAAACTTGTGAGCAGATTCTGTAGTTTGTCTAGTTGTTTGAAGATATTAAAAAGTCTAGTCCAAGATAATATCGAAACTCCAATTTCTTGTCTAATGTAAGCTGTTCTCTTTGCTCAGCTTGGGAAACCTGTGATGGGGACAAAGGAATTGGTTTACTTCTTCACCATTTCCCTACTTGGCGCTTCTCTTCCCTGCCTTGGCTGCCTCTCTATCCTACTGGATTGAAGGGAGCTAGGAAAGAAAGGAAAAAGTTAGCAAATCTCACTGACATCATCCCTTTGAATGTAGAAAAAGTCCAAATTCTGATTTTCAAGAGGCACATATGAGTGTTCCTTAAAACCATATCCCTGCTGCCACCCAATGCCTCCACCCCTCTTTCTGCAGATCTCCCTTCGACTCTCACTCACAAGGTGATTCCTTCATTGCCTAGTTTCTCACCACTGTCTCCTCAGCCCTGACTCCTGGAAGTCATCCCAATTTTAGAGCTACCCTGCCCTTCAGACATCTTGGACGTGGTCCCATTTGACAAGATTGAAGTCATTTTCCATGTAACTCACAGACAATTTCAACCATTTGTATCAGTCAAGGTTCTAGCTGAGAAACAGAGCGAGTTGAGTGTGTATATGTATGTGTATATATGTTTATATGCACCAACATGCATGCGCACACACAAACACTTGTACATATATAGAGTTTTATTGCAAGGAATTGGCTTATGCAACCGTGGGGGGTGGTGAGGCACGTCCGAAATCTGTAGGGCAGGCAGCCGGCTAGAAACTCATAGGCAGAAGGGGATGCTATAGTCCACAGGTGGAATTCTTCTTCCTCAGGGAACAGTTCTGCTCCTCAGGCCATTCCTCTAATTGTTTAAGCCCCCCTCACATGATGGAGGATAATCTCCCTGACTTAAGGTCAACCTGTTGTAGTTGTCAATCACATCTACAAAATGCCTTCACAGGAATACCTTAGATCAGTGTCCCTGACTTAAGGTCAACCGGTTGTAGATGCCAATCACATCTACAAAATACCTTCACAGGAACACTTGGAACAGTGTTCGATCGAGGAGCTGGGGACTATAGCCTGGCAAAATGGACACATAAAACTAACCATCAAAGCATCTTTATCCTGCTGAACTCTCAAAGCACAGGCACTTCTCAAATTGAGCTTTTTCTTTTTTCTGCTGTCACTGACTGCTTTAGTCAGTCCCTTCTTTTTAGAGTTTTCCACGAGTGAATCAAACTTGCTTCCACCAATCTCCAGAGGATCCCAGTCAAGTTCTTCAAGTGTTTTCCTTGAATCCTCTTACATGAAGCAAGGCGAGAATGAAGCACACCTCCCAAGGATGTGGGGTAGAGCAGTGCAGCAGGCCCATGACAACTCTCTCTCTCTCTCTCTAAAGTAGGGTTTCTCAACCTTGGCACTCTTGGCACTTAGGGCCGGATAATTCTTTGCTGGGTGTGCTATTCTATACATTGAAGGATGTTAAGCATCATTCCTGGCCTCTACCAGCTAGATGCTAGTAGCATCCCTCCCCTGAGGTTGTAATTACCAAAAATGTCTCTGAGTGTGGCCAAATGTGCTTGGGGGGGGGGGGAAATTGCCTGCAGTTGACAGCCACCGACCTAAAGCCTTCCTTTCTACGAATCTCTCTACTTCCTAGTAACTTCTTCACCTCCTCTCTTTGGGGGATGAAGGTGGGTGGTGGGTAATGCTGGCAGAAGAGCTTCCCAAAATGCAAATCCTGTATAGATGGTCTAATAACTTGCTTTAGGATGTGGGAACCCTTGGCACTCTGTGAGACCTCCTCCAACCCTGAGATAAGAAGACTTGTATTTAACACCTGTTCCACATAATATCATAAGAAATACCGAAATGATGGAAGAGGTAAGAAAGCACATCACGATGTAAATAGGGACTATCTTTGGACCGAGTATTTTAAAAAAACAATGTAAAATATCTCATTTGTTACATTGATTACATGTTGAAATGATAATATTTTAGATATATTGGGTTAAATAAAATGTATTATTAAAGTTAATTCCAACTATGTCTTTCTACTTTTTAAAATAGAGCCACTAGGCCATTTAAACTTATATATGAGGTTTGCATTATATTTCTATTGGATAGCACAGTTCTAAGCAATCTCTTTTAAGGATGATTTTCTTCCTGGTCAATATTTTCTAGTTCTAAAATAGCCATTGTCTTATTTGAATAATAATGAGCAAAAACAAGCATGAGATCATGTTTAATATGAGCCAGACCTGGTACTTAGCACCTGCTATGGATTATTTCGTTTAATCCACTCAATAGAATTATTGTGATGTAGCTACTATTATCCTCATTTGAACGATAAAGAAACTGGAGTTCAGAGGGTTTAAGTAAGTTGCCTGAGGCTACCAGGTGATATGTGACAGACACAGATTTCAACTCAGGTCCATCTGACCAGAAAACATATGCTTTCCCATACTTTCTTGTACTTCATCGTTTGTTACACAATGTACTAGAAAAAAAAAAAACAAAGAACTTTATTTTCAAAGACATTTTTGTACATTAAAATGAGTATATTATTAAAGTTTATATTGAGTGGAAGCAGATCATGAGAAAAAAATAATGTAGGATCCTACATATGTGTGAATCAATAAACGTTTAAGATTTAAAGCCATTCAATGGGTGGCCTTTCTAGCAGTTTCTGATACTTACTCAAGAAGGCTGGTCTCATGGCTAAGGAAACTCTCCAAACTTGGCTGGCAGCATCTAGAGCAGAACAAATCAGGAAAAGCGGCAACTTCATAGCTCTGCGAAGTCACTCTATGTCATGTCCTACCAGCTTCAAGGCCCTGAGCCAACCAAGGTCACAAATCAGCTAGTAATGGTAGGGGGGATGGTTTAGAGACAATCCTCTCCACCAGAAGATCTGTTAATCCATAGGTTTAAAATGTAAGCAGACATAGCATTAGTCTTTGTTTCAGTGCCTGGCAGACGAGCCCGAAGCTTACCATCATTATCTCACTCATTCTAACTGTTCTGTCATCTATTTCTTAGTGTTGGATGAAGGCATTGCCAGGGTGGGGCTCAAAATGGGGATGCAGAGACATCTGTCAATAACCAACAGCTTGTTTGGATAAGCCCTCGTAGATGAATATGGAGCCAGCTACGTAAGAGCAGAAGGAGGCAGAATATCCGAAGCATTAGCTGAAATCGCAGTGGTGCACCCCACGACATCTAAATCTGTAAGCCTCTTTATCAACTGGGCTCAAGTGGATTTTCTAAGATCAACTGTATAATTTACTTTTATTAGTTCTATATTAAACATTTCTGGTTAATAAAGGTGTAAATAAGGAAACGGATGTGGTTCAAGTGATTGGGCTCCCATCTACCATATAGGAGGTCCAGGGTTCAATTTCCGGGGCCTCCTGGTGAAAGGCAAGCTGGCCTGAGCAGAGAGCTGGCCCACACGGAGTGCTGGTCCGTGCAGGAATGCTGACTCACACAGAGAGCTGGCCCTTGCAGAGAGCTGGTGCAGCAAGATGACGCAACAAAAAGAGACACAGAGGAGAGAGAGTACGAGACACAGCAGACCAGGATGCTGAGGTGGCACAAGAGACTGAGGGCCTCTCTCTCACTCTGGAAGGTCCCGGGGCCAGTTCCAGGTGCCGCCCAAAGAGAAGACAAGCAGCCACAGAAGAACACACAGAGAGCAGACGGCGAGGGCAAAACAGTGGGGGCTGGGCGGGGGGCGGAGGGGAGAAATAAATCTTAAAAAAAAAAGTGTAAATAAAAATTAATGTTCTGCAAGTTTGTTTATCACCAATAACAATTTGATTGTGTTGACCACACTCAATCAATGCCAAGCTATCCACAGCCTCCCTGGTGGTCTGCATGGTGGCCCTCAGATCAAGTCTCCAACAGGTTTTGGAACGATCTAGAGCCTGTCTATCAATGATGTTATGAAAGGCATTCACACGTGGGTGGCAGAACTTCATCAGCTGGAACTTCCACGTTAGTGTCTGACTTCTTCACACTGTTTGCTGTTTCCAACATTAACCCAAGACTTCTCAGGTTCTGAGTTCACAGACAAGACTAAGGAAAATTCCACTTACTTTGCTTATGGAGTCCTCACTCCATACACATGCACAATATCATCACCAAATCAATAAAACAGACCCAATCTCTTCAAAATCAACACAAGCTGATTCTAAGACTATAATCCCCCCAAACTTAGTCATGAATGTGCCTTGTTGCAATAAAGGATTGACTGTCAGGCATTTTTTGGAGACTTACCCAGCAAGGTTGTGGGTGGGGATGGGAAACGACAGCTACATGCTCATAAAACATTTTTGCAGCTTATCCTCAGGTGGCTTCTTGGAAGCTGCTGCCTGTGGACTTTTATGAGTTACTTTTTTTTTTTTCATCTAGTCCTTAGGAAAGCCAGATTTCAATTGCCACTTAGAGTTCTCGGAGCTTCAATGTGCCAATCTCTATATTTTCATAACTCACTCAGAATCTCATCCAATATAAAATGCAAGGGACTAATATCTAATGACAGTTTTTTCTACCTTGGAAATACTAACATTTATTTGCTTGAAAAGTTCAAGATGAGAGGGAACAAACACTTCTTCCCCAAGGCGGAAACACATGGAAATGTGACTCCCCCTGCTCTAGCCAGCGGTGAAAAGCTTCAGTACAACTCTAGCCTAAGACCCAAATTAAAACCATCAGCTCAGCCTGACTGTGATGTGGCCATAACATTTCACCACATTAAATGTGTGATAACTGTGCAATGGCAGGTTATGTGATCTGACAGGGTTCTTTGTCATCGTGGAGCTGTCATGTCTGAATTGTTTTCTCAATCCCAGCATGTTGATGTCCATCATGAGTATTTATTTTAATCTAAATTTACCATGACAGTAATAATCTATGTAGTGATGGGAGAATTTAAAGCAGGAGAAATGAATTAATATTTATTGAGACCTCATTATGTGCCTGTAGCAGACTGGACCTAAGGTTACACCCCAATGATTTTCCACTTCCTGATGTCCATACTTTTGTGTAGTATCTTCCCTTGAGTATGTTGAGGACTTGGGACTTGTTTTTAATCAATAGAATATGTCAAAGCTGATTGGATGACACTCCCTTGATTCGGTTACATTATCCAGCAAAAGCGATAGGATGTCATTCCTGTGATTATGTTGTATTATATAAGACTCTATCTTTGTAGAGATACTGCTTGCTGCCTTGAGTAAGTAGGCAGCCATGTTGAGGAAGCCCATGTGGCAGGAATCTGTGGATAGTTTCTAGAACCTGAGGTCAAGCTTCCAGCTGACAGCCAGCAAAATGCCAGGACCTCCATCACATAGCCACAAAGAAATTAATTCTGCCAACAACCCAGGTGAGCTTCCAGATGAAGAAACAGCCTGACTGACAGCCCAATTACTGCTTTGTGAGACTCTGGGCAGAAGACCAAGGTGAGTCATGCCTGGACCTCTGTCCCACGGAAGCTGTGAGATAAATGTGTATTGTTTTAGGCTGCTAAATTTGTTACTCATCAATAGAAACTAATATATTGCCACAAACTATATTTAGTGTTTGTTGAGAATTGACATGTCCCAAAGTGTAAGTTCAGGTCCCAGCTCCTGGTTCTGAGGATGTGAACCCATTTGTAAAAAGGACCTTTGAAGATGTTATTAATTAAGGTGCGCCCAAACTTAATGTGGGTGGGCCTGAATTTAATGAGGCTGAAGTCCTTATGAGCAAAAGAAATAGGACATGGAAGAGGAAGCCACATGGAACAGCTAGAAGCCGATGGCTGTTGACTGATCAGGGTCGTGATTCCTGAAGATTGGGGTGGCTGTGGCAATTGCTTTTCATAAAAGATTTCTCAGTAGCATGCAATGCCATTTGAAAATATTTTACCAACAGCAGAACTTCTTTCAAAGTTGAAGTCAATCCTCTCAAACCCTGCTGCTTTATCAATTACATTGATAAAGCAACAGTGTTCATAGCATCTTCTCCAGGAGTAAATTCCACTTCAAGAAACCACTTTCTTTGCTCATCCTTAAAAATCAACTCTTCATCCATTCGAGTTTTGTCATGAGATCCCAACAATTAAGTCACACCTACAGACTCCACTTATAATTCTAGTTCTCTTGTTATTTCCACTATATCTGTGGTTACTTCCTCCACTGAAGTCTTGACCCCCTCAAGGTCATCAATGAGGGTTGGAATTGGCTTCTTCCAAACCTCTGTTAATGTTGATATTTTGACCTCCTTCCATGAATAATGAATGTTCTTAAAGGCATCTAGAATGGTGACTCTTTTTCAGAACTTTTTCAATTTACTTTGCTCAGGTCCATCAGAGGAATCACTATCTATGCAACTATAGCCTTAGGAAATGTATTTCTTAAATAATATGAATTGAAAGTTGAAACGACTCCTTAATCCATGGGCTGCAGAATGGATGTTATGTTAGCAGGTATGAAAACAAAATTAATCTTATTGTACCTCTCCATCAGAGCTCTTGGGTAATCAAGTGCATTGTCAATGAACAGTCTTACTTTGAAAAAGAATCTTTTTTTCTAAACAGCAGGTTTCAACAGTGGGCTTAAAATATTCAGTAAACCCTATTATAAACAGATGTGCTGTCATCCAGGTTTTATTGTTTCATTTATAGAGCACAGACAGAGTGGATTTAGGATAATTCTTAAGGGCCCTAGGATTTTCAGAATGTTAAATGAGCATTGGCTTCAATTTCAAGTCATCAGCTGCATTAGCCCCTAACAAGAGAGTCAGCCTGTCCTTTGAAACTTTGAAGCCAGGCATTTTATTCTCCTCTCTAGCTATGGAAGTCTTATATGATATCATCTTCCAATATAAGGCTGTTTTGTCTACATTGAAATCTGTTGTTTAGTGTAGCCACTTTCATAGCTAGATCTTCTGGATAACTTGCTGCAGTTTATACAGTAGCACTTGCTGCTTCACGTTGCACTCCTATGTTATGGGGATGGCTTCTTTCTTTAACCCCCACCTCCTGAACCAACCTCTGCTGGCTTCAAACTTTTCTTCTGTAGCTTCCTCACCCCTCTCAGCTTTCCTAGAATTGAAGAGAGTGGGGACCTCATTCTGAAGTTAATAGTCTTCTTGAACTAGCAGAGATTCTCAACTAGGGTCCAAAGTGTCATGGGGACCTCAGGAGATTTCCTAAGAGTTTCTTCAAATCTCCTTTGCAAACCACACATTGCCTAAAGACTGAGTAAGTAGATCTCATTCAGACTTTACTGATACACAGTTAATGTAGTTTAAGTAAGTGTTTTTTTTAAATTAATAAATTAAAATTTAAGTATATAGTACTTTTGGATTCTTGGTGGTGGTCGGTGTTTTGGTCACTATATATTTTCTTAATTAATGGATGCTAAATAGAACCGCTGTCATTTGGGGAAGACTTTGATACTTTGTTTTAGGCTAATAAGAAATTCTCATTAAAAGATTAAAGTTAATAAAAAAAGTAGGAGCCATGATTTAGACAACTAGATGGTCAGCATGCCCCTTGGAATATCTTCCTTAAGCACTCATTTTCTTAACTGATTCTTGAAAGGGGTGATAGAGGGAGTAGTGAGTTCAATGTTGCCTTCTCTAGTGGTCCTTGGATTTTGAGCATTTGTCTATCATAGATTCCCTGTGCTATGGGCCAAGGTTGGTTTTTGTCATGAAAATTCCAAAGTCTGGCTGACGTTCTTCTCTGGGTAGGTCCTGTTTTATGAGCTGTGCATGGGTCTACGGGCATGGGGAAGAGGAACAGTACTGAGAAGACAAGGTAAGTTCCCGATAATACACAGAAGAAGAGAGTTCAACTCTAGGAGGCAGCCTTGGCTCCACCATGTTCTCTCCATGTGACTTCTCTGGGATTCTAGGTCCTGTATACTCAATGCAAACAGAACTGTAAGTCCAAAAGGTGAAAACATATGTCATGACTATGTCCAGAATAATGATGTTTCTTCATTTAGAAGAAATAATGATATTTCTCATTAGTATAGTGCTTTAAACCTTCATATGCATTCTCTCTTGATACCCTCAGCAACACTGTGAGGTGGGAAGGGAAAGGATTGGCCCATATTACAGAGAAGATAAGCACTGTCTTACAGAGGATGCCTTTTAGAGTTACTTAGCTAACCTGTGGCAGAATCATGACTAAGAGCTGAACCCTTCTGAAACCAACCTAGAAGGTAATTTCAGGTCAAACAAAATAATGTAGCCTTTTGAGAATCACAAAATGTTTCTCTAGTTCAGAATTTATACTCATATTATGTCCTTCTATATGCATTTAAAAGAGCATATATATTACATAATTGTGATACGCAACAAAACATGTGGGAAATCCAGAAGGACTAAATGGAAAGGTAATATTTAATATCAAATAAAATAAGTTTTAACATTCCAATTCCCACTATTTAATATCATTTTGGATATTTCTATGTGCAAGATGCTTTACCTGGATTGTTCCATTTCATCATCACTGTTCTCTGAGGCATAATTACTTATTTGTAAGATGGGAAACAGGCTCAGAGAGATTAAATAACTTGACCAAAGACACACAGCTAGAAAACTGGCAGGGATGGGATTTGGTATTTGCCAATCTGACATTTCCTCTTATTCTTCATTTCTCTCAAGATAATCTGTGTGTCACTGGATCACCATTTATCCTTTGCCTTCTTTTACCTACAGTGTAAAGGTTTAGGATCTTAGACTCTCAACTTTCAGTTCATTTCACCATGGACCCTTTGACATATTATGTCAATTATTCCAACTGTTCTCAGACAATAGGGGGATTGGAACTGGACCTACTTATCAGTCCCGTCTCTCTCACCCACTAAATATCTCATTACCATCAACCAGCCAGATGTCAGCTTGTCACACATTATTCCAAGAGCAAAACAAGAGCCCCCTCAGGTCAGCAGATAATCAAGAAACAGTGTTATGAGAGTTGACATCTTATGAATAATTATTTAAAAAATCTGTTCATTTCTGTTCCTGAAACTCCAGCTGAGGAAGTTGGTTTCACCAAATTATTCAAACTGTGATGAGAACGATGAGAACATCACTTAAATAAGGGACAAGTTGCCCTTATTTTTTTTTTTTAAGGAAGTTTATTTGAGGAGTATAATGTGAGAGTATATGGTCAAAAGAAAAAGTATAAGGCCAAGTTATGTGAGATAACTCTTCTTGGAATTCCTTTTAGTGTTGCTGGCACCAATTTTCTTCCTGTTTCACAAGAGCACTTGTTATAAAGTTTTGGTTGTTTGGATGACAAATGGTGGAAAGTTGATAGTCACTACAGAATGTGAACATAATAAAATGTTAAGTTCATGGTAACTTTGAGGGACACCTAACTACATTTTGTGGAGGAAATTTTTGGAGGAGGGTGGGCTTGGATAATGACTTTCAAAAGTATTGCTCTAGATGGAGTTCTCAGAGAATGTGAGATTCTTGTCCACTAAGTTGTCAAGGTAGAAAAGGGGACTGTGTTGAAAGTCATATGGGAAGAGGTTGGTTTCCCCAAGGATGTAACAGCTGGGCAAGCCCTCAATTCACTAAACCAACCAGTTGTAGTGTTGAAGGGAACTCCAAGACCACAGTGCCAGCTGTAGCCCCAGGACTTATGTGGTGAGGCAGATGCTGCTTCTGGAAAATAATCTTCCATAGTTTGGCATCCATCCCCCTTGGCTCATCCTGAGGAGGTGGAGAGTACAGCCAATATAGTGTGATGAAAACTGTGCGGTAGGATTTGTCTTCTAGCTACTGAATAAAATAAGTACATTCTGAGAACTTTCGTGGAGTTGGGATTTTTTATTTTATTTTTAAGAATTAAAGATTTTGGAAAATGTAAAGTTAAAATCGTATAAGAAAAGAAAACAAATCTTGCTGGAATTAAGCTTTAAATAAAATAGAGAATATCACTTAATGTTTTTGATACCTGCTATGTCTGGTTTTTACAGATCCTGTGGCATTCTGCATCAAAGTTGTATTTTGAGAACAGGCCAAAATTGTACTTTTGTGAGAGCCCAGAGTTAAGGGTAACTCTTACATATATATTTAAAAACCACACAACAGAGTTAATCTGTATGTATTCTGTGAAATGATTAGTCCACACCAAGTTACAGTGGCCAAAAATAGTCCTTCAGAGTAGAATTTGAATCAGGTTGTGTATTGTTATATTTTGCTCATCCTTTTTTAAACTGTGAAAAAATAGCATTAATAAAATTTTGAGTAAAAGATAATTCACTATTCCACAATAATTCTTTTATTTTTTTGTGCTTCCACATCCATCTTATCTTTTATTTTTATTAGAAATGTTGTAAACTTTTCAGAAAAATCATGCAAAAAAGACAAGTTTCCTATATACCACCCCCCTGCCCCAGTTTTCCTCATTATCAACATTTGCTTTAGGAGTCTATCTTTCTTACAATTGATTAAACAATATTATCATAATTATACTACTAACTGCAATCCATAGTTTACGTTAAGTTTCACTGTCTGTGTGATGTAGTACTATGGTTTGTGTGTGTGTATGTGTTTTCTCTTTTTTATTAGAGAAGTTGTAAGTTTACAAAATAATCATGCAAAACATAAAGGATTCCCATGTATCACCCCACCACCAACACCTTACGTTGTTGTGAAACATTTGTTACAAATGATGAAAGAACATCACCCAAATAGTACTGCTAACTATAGCCCATAGCTTACATTTAGTATGTTTTCCCCACAAACCACCCTATTATTAAGACCATGTATTAGTATTGTATATTTGTTATAGTTCAGGTGAGAACATTCACATATTTGTACTGTTAACCGCAGTCCATTATGTACCACGGGGTTATACAATCCCATGCCTTGTACAGTCCATTCAAAGTGTGCACTAAGTGGCTCTGTTTCACCACAAAGTTGTGCTGTCATTGCCTCAGTCAATTTCAGAGCATTTTCATAGCTCCAAGAGGAAAAAATCCCAGACCCCTTTATTCCCCCCTATTGCGGACCCTTTGCATAGATATAGTAGCTTCTTTGCCATTGTTATAAAATATTACAATGTTATTGTTAACTATATACTGTAAATTATATTAGTGGTATTTTTTCCCATGTATCATTAAATTCTTAACACTTTGAAATAGTGACGTACATTTGTTTTAATTCATAGAAGAGTAGTCATGTATTTGTATTATACTATTAGACACAATCCTCATCTACTACTGAGTTCACTGTGTTATACAGTCCGTAGACTATCATCTAGCTTTCTTTCAATTGGCATTTATGTTCCTAGACTATCCCTTTCAGCCACCATCACATTTATCTGCCTTAAATGTTTATTCTGGTAGCATATATACAACCTAAAATTTCCCCTTTAACTACATTCAAATATATCATTGAGTAAATACATTTACAGTGTTGTGCTATCATCACCACCATCCATTACCAAAACTTTTCCATCATCCAGAAACAGAAACTCTTTACCAATTAGAGAGTAACTCCCCATTCTTTACCCCCACCCCAGTGCCTGGTAACCTGTATTATGGTTCTGGCTCTATGAATTTGTCTATTCTAATTATTTCATATTAGTGAGATCATACAAAAACGCATTCTTCTGTGTCTGTTTTATTTCATCAACACGATGTCTTCAAGGTTTTCCTTGTTGTTGCATGTATCAGAACTTCATTCCTTTCTATGGCTAAATAAGATTCCATTGTATGGATATATCATATTTTGTTTACCCACTCATTTGTTAATGGGCACTTGGGTTGCTTACATCTTTTGGCAATTGTGAATAATGATGCTATGAATATTGGTGTGCAAATATCTGTTTAAGTCCCTATTTTCAATTCTTTTGGGTATATAACTAGATGTGGGATTGCCAGGTCGTATGATAATTCTATAATTAACTTTATAAGGAACTTCCAAACTATTTTCCAGGTGGCTGCACCATTTTACATGCCCATCAACAATGAATGCGTGTTCCTATTATACCACAACACTTATTTTTCTTTTTTTTAAAAAATAGTAGCCATTGTAGTGGGCGTGAAATGGTATTTCAATGTGGTTTTGATTTGCATTTTCCTAAAGTCTAATGATGTTGAGCATCTTTTCATGTTTTTATTAGCCATTTGTGTATCTTCATTGGAGACATGTCTGTTCAAGCCCTTTGCCCGTTTGTTAAACTGGGTTGTTACTTTTTTGCTGTTGAATTGTAGGATTTCTTTATACAGTCTGGATATTAAACCCTTATGGGATATGTAATCTCCAAATATTTTCTCCCATTTTGTAGGTTGTCCTTTCACTTTCATGATGAAGTCCTTGGATGCACAAAAGTTTTCATTATGATGAAATCCTATTTATCTATGCTTTCTTTTGCTGCTGGTGTTTTTGTGTAAAGTCTGGGAAACTGGACCTGAAGATGATTGCCTATGTTCTTTTCTAGGAAGTTATAGTTTTGGTTCTTATAGATTTTTGATCCATTTTGAGTTAATTTTTGTATAAGGTGGGGGATAGGGGGTCCACCTTCATTCTTTTGCATATGGCTATTCAGTTTTCCCAGTACTATTTGTTGAGGAGACTATTCTTTCCCCATTGAGTGGCCTTGGCACCCTTGTACAAAATCAGTTGGCTGGAAAGGATGTGGCTTAAGCAGTTGAACGCCTGCTCCCCACATGGGAGGTCCCAGGTTCAGTTCCTGGTGCCTCCCAAAATTAAAAATTAAATAAAAACTAAAACAAGCAAACAAATGAAAAAAACCAACTCAGGGGAACCAATGTGGCTCAGTGGTTGAGTGCCAGCTTCCCACGTAAGAGGTCCTTGTTCAGTCCCCTACCCTGGTATCTCAAAAACAAAAACAAAACAACAACAAAAAATTCAATTGACCATAATGTAAGGGTTTATTTCTAGATTCTCAGTTTGACTCCATTTGTCTCTATGTCTTTCCTTATGCAGGTACTATGCTGTTTTGAGTTCTGTAGCTTTATAATAAGTTTCTTAAATTAGGAGGGTGAGTCCCCCAATTTTATTCTCCATTTTCAAGATGTTTTTGGCTATTTGGGCCCCCTTAACATTCCCTATAAATTTGATGATTAGATTTTGTGTTTCTGCAAAGAAAGCTGTTGGAAGTTTGATTGGGATTGTATCGAGTGTGTAAATTGCTTTGAGTAGAATTGACATCTTAACAATATTTAATCTTCCAATCCATGAACATGAAATGTTTTTCCATTTATTTAGGTTTATAATTTATTTTACCAATCTTTTATACTTTTCTGCATATAAACCATATATCCTGGTTTAAATTTATTTGATGCTATTTTAGTTGCTATTATAAATGGAATTTTTTTCTTGATTTCTTCTTCAGATTGTTTATTACTAGTGTATAGAAACACGGCTAATTTTTGCATGTTGCTCTTTTATCCCCCCACATTGCTAAATTCATTTATCAGCTCTAGGAGCTTTGTTGTGGATTTTTCAGGATTTTCTGCATATAAAATCATGTCATCTGCAAATAGGGAAAGTTTTACTTCTTCCTTCCCAATTTGGATGTCTTTTATTTCTTTTTCATCTCTAATTGTGATAACAATTGTGACTGCGAGTATTCTTGACTTGTTTCTGATCTTAGAGGGAGTTTTCAGTCTTTCACCATTGAGTATAATGTTAGCTTTGGTTTTTCATACATGCCCTTTATCTTGTTGAAGGAGTTTCCTTCTATTACTAGTTTTCGGAGTGGTTTTTTATTTTGTTTTGTTTTTGTTTTATCAAAAAGGGATGCTAGATTTTGTCAAATGACTTTTCTGTGTCAATGGAGATGATCATGTGTTTTTTTTCCTTCACTTTATTAATGTGGAGTATTACATTAAATGATGTTCTTATGGTGAACTACCCTTGTATATCTGGGATAAATGCAACTCAATCATGGTATATAATTCTTTTAATGTGCTGTTAGATTCGGCTAATCGGTTTGCTAGTATTTTGTTGAGGACTGTTCCATTTATATTTATAAGTGACATTGATCTGCAATTTTCTTTTCTCTTGGTATCTTTATCAGGAATTTGTAAGTATATGCTGGCCTTATAGAATGAGTCAGGAAGTGTCCTCTCCTCATCAATTTTTGAAAAGATTTGAGCAAGATTCTTGTTATTTCTACATGGAATGTTTGGTAGAAATTATCAGTGAAACCATCTGGACCTGGTTTTTCTTTGTTGGGAGATCTTAAAAAAATTATTAACTCTATCTCTTTACTAGTTACTGGTCTGTAGAGATCTTCTGCTTCTTCTTAAGGCAGTGTAGGTAGTTTGTGTGTTTTAGGAATTTGCACATTTCATTTAGGATATTTAATTTATTGGCATACAGTTGTTCATAGTATCCTCTTACAGTCCTTTTTATTCCTGTGGGGTCAGTAGCTATGCCCACCCTTTCATTTCTGATTTTGGTTATGTTCTCTCCGTTTTCTTTGTCAGTCTAGCTAGAAGTTTGTTGATTTCCTTGAATTTTTTCAAAGAACCAACTTTTAGCTCATTGATTCTTTCTATTGTCCTTTTATTCTCTATTTTATTTATCCCTAATATTTCTTATTTCCTTCCTTCTGCTCAACTTAGGTTTATTTTGCTCTTCTTTTTCTAGATCTTCCAGTTTTGATGGTAGGACTCTGATTTTAGATCTTTCATCTTTTTTAATGTATGCATTTAGAACTCAGTTTCCCTCTCAGAACAGCCTTTGCTGCATCTCATAAGTCTTGGTATATTGAGTTTTCATTTTCATTTGCCTCAAGACATTTCTTAATTTCCCCTGTGACTTCTTCTTTGACCCATTGGTTGTTTAAGAGTACACTGTTTAATTTACACATATTGGTATTTTCCAGTTTTCTCTGTTATTGATTTCTAGCTTCAATCCATTTTGCTCAGACAAGGTACATTGCATGATTTCAAGATTTTTGAAATTTTTAACTTTTTTGACGTAACATACTATTGACGTGCACTAGAAAAGAATGTTTATTCTGTTGCTGTTGAGTGAGGTCCTCTATAAATGTCTGTTAAGTCTAGTTGGTTTATTATAATACTGTTCAAATCTTCTATTTCCTCATTGATCTTCTGTCTAGATGTTCTATCCATTATTGAAATTAGTATATTGAAGTCTCTTACAGTTAGTGTAGAATTGTCTATATCTCCCTTCAAATATGTCAATATTTGCTTCATATATTTTGAGACTCTGCTGATAGATACATTTATATTGATAATTGTTTTGTGTTTTTGTTGAGTTGATCCCTCTGTCAGTATATAGTGTCCTTTTTTGTCCCTCATAACAGTTTTTTACTTAAAGTCGATTACATCTGATATTAATATACCTACCCTAGCTCTCTTTTGGTTAATATTTGCTTGGCATATTTTTCCATCTTTTCATTTTCAACTTAATTGTGTCTTTAAATTTAAGGTGAGTCTCTTGTAAACAGCATATTGTTGGGTCAAGCTTTATAATCCATTCTTCCAATCCTGCCTTTTGACAGGAGAGTTTAATCCATTAACATTTACTGTAACTACTGGTAATGCAGTAGTTACATTACATTCTTTTGCCATTTTGATATATGGGTCTTTGTAAGACATACCTTTATTCCTCTTCAATTCTTCCATTAATGCCTATTTTTGTATTTATATGACTTTTTTTTTTTTTGGTAATGTACCATTTTGAGTCCCTTCTCATTTTCTTCTGTATGTGTTTCAGATATTTTCCTTGAGGTTATTGTGGGGTTGAAATTAAACATCCTAAATCTATAACAATCATGTTTTATATGATACCAACTTAAATTCAGTAGCATACACATACACTCCTCCTATACCACACTGTCCCTCTTATTTATTTTGTACTTGTTACAAATTATATTTTTATATATTCTATGTCTAAAACTCTGTATTTACCATTACTTTTTATGCTTTTGCAGTTTAAAATCTGTAAGAAGTAAAAGGTAGAGTAACATACCAAAAATTATGACATAATAGTGCTGACAGTATAATTTCTGATATGGTTACTTTTACCAGAAGTCTTTATTTCTTTATTTCATTTCAAGCCACTATCTAGTGTCCTTTCCTTTCAGTCTGAAGAACTCTCTTTAGCATTGCTTGTAGGAAAGGTCTAGTGGTGATGAATTCCAGTTTTTATCCGGAAATTTCTAAATCTCTCTCATTTTTGAAAAACCATCTTACTGTGTATAAAATTCTCAGTTGGCAATTGTTTTCTTTCAGCATTTTAAATATTTCATCCCACTTCTTTTTTTCCTCTTTAGTTTCCAATGAAAAATCAGCACTTTATATTATTGATGCCTATAATCATACATGATGTGTTGTTTTTCTCTTGCAGCTTTCAGAAGTTTCTCCTTGTCCTTGGTATTTGGCATTTTGATTACCAAATGGCATGGTTGTCTTTGAATTTGTCTTGTTTATGTTTCATTGGAATTCTTGAATGTACATATTTATGCCTTTCATTTATTTGGGAAGTTTTCTGCCATTATTTCTTTGAATATTTCTTCTGTTCCTTTTTTCCTTTATTCTTCTGGTACTCCCAAAATGTATATATGAGAACACTTGATGGTGTCAAAAGGTTTCATGGGTTTTGTTACTTTTTAAAATTCTTTTTTCTTTCTGTTCCTCAGCCTGAATCTTTTCATTGTCTTGTACTCAAGTTCACTGATTCTTTCTTCTGCAAGCTGCATCTGGCAGGAGATACTCTCTAGGGAATTTTTCATTTCAGTTATTATGGTCTTCAACTCTAATATTTCTTTTGGTTCCTTTTTAAAATTTCTGTTTCTTTACTGAGAATCTCATATTTCTCATTCATTATTTTCCCAATATCCTTTAGTTTTTTGTCTGTGTTTTCATTTATCTCCTTGAGTATATTGAGGATCATTTTTTTAAAACATCTTTGCCTAGTATGCCCAAAGTCTGAATTTTTATCTTGTCCTTTTGGATGGGTCATCATTTCCTGTTTCTTTGTTCACCTTTTCATCTTTTGTTGCACATTGTACATTTTAATATTTTAAGTGTTAACTTTGGGAATTAGTCCCTAGCTATTCCTTACATTTGCATCCAGCTAATGATATGACAAAAATTTCTTTGAGTGCCAGGAACTAACGAAAACAAGTAAACCAAAACAAGAAACACCTTTCACAGTCTTTGTAAATTGGCTCCGTGTTGGCTGGTATGCTCTTTTGGAGTTACTCCCAGAAAGAAGGTCAAGAACATTGAAAAGATCAGCTGGTGAATGTGAAGTCCTCTATCTTCTCTGTCTTTTCTGAACCTGTGTCTTTATCCTGGGCTTATACTTCCTTGTGGTCTTGGAAATTCCACTTTGTAACAAGAATTTGAATGTTCCCTCTTGTCCCTATGAATAGACCTTCTCCCCCTCTTGGGTACTCTATTGTATACTTAAAGCAAAAGTAATCTTCTGCCCCAAGCTACTTTGACTTTATTGTTTCATATACTGCTTTAGTTTTCTGCAAGCTGCTTCTGCCTACAGGGCAAATTCTGAGAGGGCCAGACAGTGAGATAGTCTTTCAAAAGTGAGAGACATTAAGAAATTTCCAGATAAACAAAATCTAAAGGAGTTCATCACCACTAGACCTTTCCTCAAGCAATGCTAAAGAGAGTTCTTCAGACAGAAAGGAAAGGACACTAAATAGTAGATAGCCTGATAGACTGGCACCAACATCCAGGCACCGCATTATGTGCATAGAAGTTATTCTGCTCCCCATGGAAGGGGTCCAGGGACCCACCGTGGAAGCACAGGCTGGCTCCACATTGCCCCAATGAGGTTGTGGAAGACGGGCCTGCAAGGGTGCCAGAAGCTACCCCTAGCATTTTTCAAAGCTGAGTCTTCATGGTTCAGCACTTGTCTAGTTGCTGCAATCCTTTACTGTTTTCCAGACTACTGAGGAAGATGACTCTGCCAGGTTTTGCTAGTTGTTCAAAGGATCTGTGGGGAAATAGCACCTTGGATTGTCTTATGTTGCCTTCTTGGTTGACTGGATCATCTTATTTTTTAAAAGAAAACAGAATTTAATACTTATTAAACGTCTCTGGAGTAGGATGAGTGTCTAAGCTTTGAAACAGAATAAATTACAAAGAAAAAGACCGATCAATGTAATTAAATAAAATTTAAATCTTTCTGAGTATACAACGTGTGTATGTGTAGATATGGTCAAATTGTACTGAGAATTTTGTCCCTGTTTCCTTTTATTGTGGTTTCCTGTCCTTCAGAGGTTTGAAGGTTAAAAAAAAAATTTCCAGGCTCCTTTGTAGCTAGGCTGGTAGATTCAAATTAGGTTCCACTCATTATCACTTTCCTATAAGGATTTGGAGGCAGAAGTGAGGCATTGCTGCTGTGGGCTATTTGTTTTTGTTTGTGTAAGTGAGGTTTTCTGGAACCCCATTCCAGTGTCTGTTCTTCACCTTTATAGTGTAAAAGGAACTTGTGTTGCTAATGGTGGTGGCTTCTTAATCTTTGGGTCTCAGCTGCAGTGGCATGTTCTTTCTGTTGGTGACTGATGCTATCGGCCAGTTCTGAGACGTTTCAGGAGTTATTCCTAGAGCTCCAGCTCGAGGCTCTTTCTCCGGAATATCCAGGAATTTGTAAGTATCAAGTTCTCTATATTAAATCTTTTTCTGTTTAAAATATCTGTAGTGGTTTCCATTTTCTGCATGGAATTCTATACAAACTGGAAAAGTGTTTCAGAAAATAAAACCAAAAAGTTAATGTTATATGAAGTATTGGATAAATATGGGTAGGGGGTGGGGAAAGACCCAGACATATAAAAATGGCGAGAAAAGAACATTAATAAAATAAACATCTAGTTCACATAAAGAACATGCAAAAAGGAAGGAAGCATCACGAATGGATCTCTTTTTAGGAATTCCCCTCAGTCAGATTCATCCGAGTGACTGTGCTAAGCAACTATGTTTGCACAGTGTAACCCCAGTACCTTACAAACAAATTATAAGCTGATCTATAAGTCTTTTATCTTCAATTTGACATTGAAGATAAAACCCCTTTAATATTTTTCTAGGTAGCTGAAATGAAGACATGTAAATCTTCTTGCCTGTGGATTGAGAAACTGAGAAAGTTGTCCTGTAGGGAAAAAATTAAGCAAAGGAACTGAGAGAAGTAGAGACAAGAAAGAGAGGTGGAGAGAATGAGAAAGATCCCCTGGTTTCCGTTTGTTTCTGAGGCTAAGGAATAAGTTTCTCATTTTGCTTAAGCTTAGTTTGTTTTGGTTACTTATAAATAAGAATGATAATTGTTTTAGTTTCCTAGACTGCTTAAGCAAATACCATGAAACGGTTTTTCTTAAACAATGGGAATTTATTTATTCATGGTTTTGAGGCTGAGAAAATGACCAAATCAAGGCATCATCAAGGTGATGGTTTCTTCCCAACGACCGGCTGCCAGAGCTCCTTGATTCCTCTACCACATGGCAAGGTACATGGTATCTGCTTGTCTCTTCCTTCTCTTCCAGGTTTCTCTGATTTCAGCTTTTTGCTTCCATGGCTTTCTCGCTTTCTCTCTGAATTCATGCCATTTATAAAAGACTCTAGTAATAGGATTCAGACCCATCCTGAATGAGGTCAGTCACACCTTAACTGAAGCAACCTCATCAAAAGGTCCTACTTGCAGTGGGTTTACACCCCTAGGAATGGATTAGATTTAAGAACATGTTTTTCTGGGGCACACACAGCTTCTAACTACCACAGTAATCCTAACCAATATCTTTGCAAGAACATAAAATGGACTTAGAAGTCATTCATTCAATAAAAATTTATTAGACATCTTGTACGAGAAATTGAGGAGGAAATTGGCTTTGAGTAAGACTGAGCCTTTGGCCTCATAGAGTTTACAGTTGAGTAGGGAAACATGCTGAACAAGTAATTACAAGGAAGTACAAATTTCCTTAAGAATATACACCTGGATTGATGAATCCTTAAGTTGACATGAAATAGATGGCTAGCCCAAATAATGATTTATTCATTTTTGGTCCGGGAAATCTCTTTTAAGTATTCGTGATGCATTTCACCTCCCTTCAGTCAGAACATCTTTTTTCTATTATGACAAAATAAATGCCTGGAAGTCAAAAACTTCCAGGATGGAAGGATGAAGAACCTTATAGCAGAATCTATGAGAATTGACTCTGTGTCACTGACTCAAAGTGTGACTTTGGGCAAATCACACAAGGCTTCCTATTAACTCCACCAAGAGTGGTATTTTTGTTCCTGGTTATAGTTGAGTGTCTTTTCACCCAGTGACAAGCATGAAGTGACTCAATGGCTGAAGCCATATACCCGTGATTCTGCCTGCATGGCCCTGAATTGTTTCCAAATCTGTATCTGGATGTATTTATCATCATTTTCTTCAATGAGAGCTCACAAAAAAAGAGATTTTAGAGAAGGATCAAAACATGGTTGAATGGTTGTAAGTTCTTGGGTGTTTCAAATATTCATGGTTCTTTAAAGAGGCTAAAAAATTTTTCCAGTGATTTTCAGGCCTGACTACAGCTGGTTAACACTTTGATCTGTTATGGGCTGAGGACCTAACAATTGGACAGTATGTGTCCAGAAGAAACACATGGAATCAGAAGGACTAGGTTCTCATTGGCATCCTGACTGATACTTTCAAGTTGCATGAACTTAGATGAGTCCATTCCCCTTTCTAGTCCTCATATTCCTTATAAGTAAAATGATATGTTCCAGCAATATCTTATGATTTCCTGCTTCCCTAGTGATGACAAGAAGAATAAAAATTTAAATCACACATAGAAGACGCAAGGAGAGTATTTTGTACAAAGCTGTATTGCCTGCAGACTCTGAACTGGTGTGAAACCCTGAACTTGAGTGAGTGGAAGATGAGCCAGGCTCAGCTCACACCAACAAATATGTTATAGCCAGAGGATACTTCACCCTGGTTAAATACCAGATGAATTAAAGGCCATTGCCAGCAGCTGTGAAGAATGTCACTGGGATGCCATCTGATTGCCCCATGAGTGCTCTGAGTGAAGGGTGTCAGCTCCTGTGTGGGAAGGTCAGCTGCATTTCCAATGGTTCGGCTCTGGGGTTTGGCTGGAGGCACCCGCAGACATGCAGGTGCTGGGAAATGTCTCTTTATTGCAGTGTGCACTGGGATAGGCCAACTCTGTGTTGTCAGATGAAGTGCAGCATAGGCAGCCTGAGCCACGATGTGGGACAGGCAATGTGGGGCAGGCAATCGGCTCTGGGAAGCACAGGAGTGAGCCTATGTTAGGACTATTTTTTTTTTTTTTGCAAGATACACTTGTGATTGCCCTGTCACCCTGTTTACTCGCTTTTATTATTATTCTAAACTTTATTAAAAGATATATATATATCTCCCAAATCAGGAGGTTTCAAATTGTGTTTCTTGGATTCATTGAGAAGGGGCCTATGCATTGCCTCAGACAGGTCAGCTCAAACCTCCTTGTCTCAATTAACTAGAGAAGCTCTATTTTCACTATTTCAATTTTCATTATATCAGATGTTGAAAAAGAAAGTCTCCACTGTTTAAAATACATCAATAAGTAAAATTTAAGACCACTAAGTCAAGGCTGCTGAAATTTCCATGGGCCTGTGAATCACCTGGAAATTTTGTTAAAATGGAGGTTCTGATCCAGAGTGTCTGGGATGGACCTGAGATTCTGCAGCTCTATGAGCTCCCAGGGGGTGCCAAAACTGCTGGTCCGTGGGCCACATTTTGGGAAGCAAGGTACTAGATGACCGTTTCTAGATGATCAACTCATGGAGCCCACACCGTTCTTAGGATTTTACTTACTGTGCTCTCACTTTCTCTCTGAGTTTACCTTTGAGTATGTATTTTATTTTTGTTTTTAAACAGCTTTATTGAGTGAGATATAACTCACATATCATACAATTCACCCTTTTAAAGTGGGTTTTGGTAAAATCACAGAGCTGTATAATCATCACCGCTATTTAATTTTAGACCATTTTTCATCAGCTCAGTAAAACCCTATAACCACTAGCAGTCACTCCCCGTTTCCCCACTCCACTCAGTCCCCCGGAAACCACTAATCTACTTTCTGTCTCTATGGATTTGCTTATTCTGGACATTTCCTATAGATGAAGACATGTGGCCTTCAGCGACAGTCTTCTTTCCTTTAATACAATGCTTTTGAGGTCCATCCATGTTGTAGCTGGATCATATACAGCCTACCCTCTGCAGTCCTTTACAGGCTACCTTCAGCCCTTACCCGTGGCCGAGGTAGAGGAGTGGGCATTGTTAAGTGTTTTATCTCCAGCACTTAGAGCAGTGCCTGGGTGTACAATAAAGAGATGCTGAACGAATGCCTGAAATACAATGTGCTGGCTGAGCTGAAAGTACTAGGGAGCACCTTTATTGGTTGTAGGCAGAGAGAGGGGGCCAAGAGGTTTGGCACATGTGTAGGGAGTGGTGGAAGGCTGGAGACTATGGTTGTTGCCATCAAGTAGGACTAGATAGCAGGACTAAGTGGCTTTCTCGTGCACACATAAACTCATTTGTCACTAACCTGTATCTGGGCTATGTTTTCAGAACACCTGGCTTAACATTAGAGCTGTCCTAAGAAGGTTAAGTTAATTTATATATTTCACTTTAATTTATGCATTGATTACCGGAAACCTCTTCAGTCTTAAGGGCCCTCTATGACTATTTTAAGAAATTTGGAATGAATGACATGAAAAACCAAGGTCACTTTCTTCTAATACATTTCAGGTATATTCATCAAGCATCTAATGTGCATCTACAATGAAAAAAGTATTGTGGCTATAAGGAAGAACAAGACATCCTTCTTTTAAGAAGTTTGCGATTTAAACAGTGGTCATTAAACTTTTAAAAAATAATCTTTGAAACATTTAACACATCTTTGAAAAAGGAACATTTTTATCCATCTCTGGTATGAGAGGTGAACAAACTCCTTGAATTCTGGTTTGCCACCCTTTTTCTTCCAGAAATTGGAAGAAGCTGCAGCTATATAAATATCATTTCACATTTAGAAAAATATTAAAATATGGGAGTTGGAACACTGGAATATTACTTAGGAAACCTGACTACAAATTCTAGCTGCCTTCAGATATGTCCCTTTCCAATTTCTTCTCTAAGAAAAAAATAAGGGTAACACCTCTTTATTCCAAACTAATGTCACTCATCTGCTTAAAATCCTTCCCTGACCAGTTGACTTCAAAATCATAGTCACCTCTTCATTTACGCAGTGGTAACAAAATAAGCCAGCTAGCTATATATGTTACTCAGACGACATACCAGAAACCAAATGACACAGAAAAGTTCAAAATAAAAGGATGGACAGATACAAGCCCTGAAATGCTAACAAAAGATACTATATGTACAATATTAAAAACAGACTAAATAGAATTTAAGTTAAAAAAAAACAATTTTTTTACATCTTTATTGAGATATAATTCACATTACATAAAATTAATCCTTTTTCCCCCAAAACAAACCCTCCCCCTTACCCACTTGCCCTCTCTCATCCCATGGTAACAGCTAATCTACTTTCTATCTCTGCGAATTTGCTATTTCTAGTCATCTCTTATAAGTGATACAATATCTGTCCTTCTGTGCCTTGCTTATCTCACTTAGCATGTTTTTAAGGTTCTTCCATGTCTCAGAATGCCTCAGAATTCCATTCTTTTTTTATGGCTGAATAGTATTCCATTGTGCGTATGTACCACATTTTGTTTCTCCATTCATTTGTTGATGGACTTTTGGGTTGTTTTTACCTTTTGGCCACTATGAATAATGAATAAACACTGGTGTACAAGTATCTGTTTGAAACCCTGTGCTTTAGTTTGCCACAGACTGCCAATGCAATATACCAGAAATGGGTTGCCTTTTATAACATGAGTTTATTAAGGTAGAAGCTTATAGTTCCAAGCCTGTGAAAATGTTCACGCATCATCAAGAGATGCTGTCTCACCAAGCTGCAGCTGTGGGCAATCGAGACATGGTGGGCATAATGGCAGCCCACTTGTCTCTCCCCTCTCCTCCCGGCCTTTGGCTAGTTTTGCTTCAGGCTCTTCCATCTGTGGCTTCTCTCTGTCACTGCAGCTTTTTCTCTATCTTTCTGTGGCTGCAGGTGACCCTGGAGTCCCCTCTCACACGGCAGGGTCAAATGGCAGCTTTTCTATCCCCTATCCTCCATTTTATAGGACTCGAGTAAAGGATTAAGATCCACCCTGGGTCCCGCAATCTAATCCAAGGTCCTTAATTGAAGCTATTTAATCAAAAGGTCCCTTAACTGAATCTAATCAAAAGTCCCCATTCATAATGGGTTTATAAACACAGCAGTAAGTTAGCCTAAGAACATAATTTTCTGGGGTTCCCAAAAGACTCAAACCAGCAAACCCTGTTATCGCTTTCTTTGGGTATGTATCTATAAGTGGAATTGCTGGGTCCTATGGTAATTCTGTATTTTACTTTTTGAGAAACTGCTATGTTGCTTTCCACAGTGTTTCACCATTTTACGTTCCCACTGTCAATGCACTAGAGTTCCAATTTCTCTGCATCCATTCCAACACTTCTTTTCTTTTCTTTTTAAATAGCCATCCTTGTGGGTCTGAAGTAATATCTCATTGTGGATTTGATTTGCATTTTCTGAATGGTTAATGATGAGCATTTTTTCATATGTTTACTGGCCATTTGTAAACCCTTTGGAGAAATGTCTGTTGAAGTCCTTTGTCCACTTTTAGCTGGGTTGTTTGTCTTTTTGCTAGTGTATTATAAAATATATCAATATTACCCAAAGTGATCTACAGATTTAATGCAATTCTTATTAAAATTTCAGTAGCCTTTTTAGAGGAAATGGAAAACACAAATTCTTGTAGAACTGCAAGGGGTCCCAAATAGCCAAAACAATTAAGTAAAAGGACAAATTTGGAGGACTTATACTTCCTGATTTTAATTTGTACTACAAAGCTACAGTAATGCAAACAGTGTGGTACTGGCATAAATAGATAAATAAACTAATTGAACAGAATTGAAAGTCCAGAAATAGACCCACACATCTCCATACAATTGATTTTTGACAAGAGTACTAAGTACATGCAATGTGAAAAGACTAGCTTCTTCAATAAACGGTGCTGGGAAAACTGGATTGCCACATGCAAAAGGATGAAGCTAGACCTCTGACTTAAATCATATACATAATCATCTCAGAAATGCATCAAGTGTCTAAATATAAGAAAAATAACATAAAACTCTTAGAAGATTGCATAGGAGCAAATCTTCCTGGCCTGGAATTCAATAGTGGATTCTTAAGTAGGACACCAAAAAAGGTGAGCAACAAAATAAACAATAGATAAATTTGACTCCATCAAGATTAAAGACTTTTGTGCATCAAAGGAAATTATTAAAAAAAAGTGAAAAGACAAACTAGAGAATGGTTGAAAATAGTTGCAAACCATATAATGGATGAGGGTTTAATATTCACAATACATGAGGAACTTTTACAATGCAATAACCAAAAATTTTAAATGGGAAAAAAAGAGGTTTTTATACTGATAAAAATTCATCAGTCATAACCTTTAAGCTCCTATGAAAACATCTTTGGAATTTATAAAGCAAAAACAATTAGAAATTTAAGGATAAAAGTATAAAACCATGAGTGTAATGAAAGCCTATAAATTATGTTTCTCAAAATTTGACAGATGAATATGAGATATAAGAATATAGTGAGTATGACTAACATAATTAACATAATAACACTATTAACTTTACATATAATATGCATATATAATCCAACAAAAGTAAATTCACATTATTTTCAAATATCCATGGAACAATGGAAAATGTGGCAATTCATAGACAACAAAGAAAAATAACAATAAATCCCCAAAGCAGAAATCATATTGATCATATTCTCCAACTGCCTTATAGTAAACCCCCAAATTAACAAGTAGAAGAAAGCCAAAAATGATCAATTGACTTTAAAACTGAAAATAATCAGCCAGAATGTCTAGTAGCTTTCAGATAAATGAGATGTCAAACTGAAATTATGAATTAAAAATAAATAAATAATGAGAACACATCATTTAAAAATAAAACCTGTGTCTTGTGCTCTAAGTAATTCATAGTGCAATACATAGTCTTCATTACATTTATTAGAAAACAGAAAAGTGACTACATGACAATTGATCACACTTGTTTATATTTTTCCCCTCCCAAACCACTTTAAAATGGCAGTAAATGTATTAACATGTTATTGATGGACAAGAACAGAGAGGAGACAACATTAGCTGAGAATTTTAGTATCTTTTAGAATGCTGAAGAGCCCCTGATTTAACGGAACAGTGTAAACTATTAGCTAAGTACCTGTAGATGATACCAGCAAGTGGTGTACAATTCACCATACAACCACTGTCAAGCTCGACTCTAAAACATCAAGCAATGAGGAAGGTGGGACTGAGTCATGGGGCTGACACAGGACTATGGTTTGAAAGTCTTGATACAGAGCGATCAGGGGCTTCTGTCCTTTCTTCCACTATGCAACCAACCAACTGGCCTACCACACCTCCTTGCATGACACTGAAGATGCATATTCTACAGGAGGTAAAACTTTCAGGTCCAAATATTGAGGGCAAGAGAACAGTGTAGACAAGAGAATAGGGATGAAGAGCAGGACTGAGGACAGGGAGATTAATTGTCAACACTGCTCCTCAGAATGGCAACTGGCAGATAAATCATTCCCCCAGGTGACTCCACTCTGGCAGAAATGAACTATGGAGGGGGGCCCCAACAAAAATAATATTTTGCAATTCCTGAACTATACCATAAAGCCTACCCTTTGACAAATCAGCATTTTAGTGCCTAAATCTTGAACATGATGTGATAACCAAGGATCTTTAAATATTTGAGGAAATCCTCCTATATGAAAAGGAATTTCCCTCCCAATGGAAAAATGGACCTCAAAATAATGATGGGGGCAGCAGAAGAAAATTTCAAAATAACTTATAACCTGAGAGATAAGAGAAAATCATTAACAGACAAAAAAGATGTCTTAGCAATTGAAAATATGCTATTAGGAATTAAAAATTCAGTAGAAGAATTAAAGATAAAGTTAAGGAAGTCTTACAGAAAATAAAATAAAGAATGAAAAAATCAACAAATGGAAAATGTGAAAGAAAAGATGAGAACATTGGAGGGTCAATTCAAGAATGTGGCATCCCACTATTAGGAACTATAAAGAGAAAATGGTGAAAATAGGAGGAATTTACCAAGATAAGTTACAAGAAAAAATTTTCAAAACTGAAGGACACATCTACAGATTGAAAGAGCCCATTATAAAGAGTGGAAAAGTCTCACCCATCATTATAAAATCTCAAAATGCTGGTGGTGGAAAGCAAATGCAAAAGTTTCTATAGATAAAAAAATAGGTCATAAATAAGGAAATGGGAGTGAGAATCATATTAGACTTCATAACCTTAATATTAGATGCTAGAAGGTAGTGAAACAATGTCTTCAAAATTAAGGGAAAATGATTTTCAAAGGGAAGTTCCTGTTTTATTTAGCTAAGACTGCCAATACAAAATACCAGATATGGAAAATTTATGAGGGGTAAAAGCAAGCAGTTTTGAGGCTGCAGAACTATCCAAATCAAGTCATCATCAGAGATGTTTTCTCACTAAAGGTCGGCTGCTGATAGATCCTGGAATCCTGCCACATGGCAAGGCAAAATGGCAGCTCTCAGCCTGGGTCTCTGCCTTCTCCTCCAGGCTGCTTTCTCTAGGAGCTCAGCTAAGGGCAATCAAGCACATGGCAGGGCTCGGCTCATCTCTTCAGCTTTGAGTTGCTCCATAGGCCTAGCCTCTTGGGGCCCTCTTTTCCATGTCTCTGTGCTCTGCTGATTTAGAACAAACATAGCCTCTGGCCTCTAAGACCTCTCTCGCCTCTTGTGGCTTCTTTGTCTTTCTGTAGTCCTCTCTCTCACATGGCAGGGTCAAAATGGCAGCTCTCTTTCTCTGTGTGTTTCTGCTTTCAGTTCTCAGTTTATATAAGACCCCAGCAAAAGGGCAGTGACCTACCTGGGTCATGCCTCACTGACGTAGTCCAATCAAAGGCCAGAAAGCTATCTAATCAAGTGATCTAATCAGAAGGTCCCTTCACTGCATCTAATGCAATCAAAGGCCCCTATGCCCACAGGAATGGATTAGTTCAAAGAACATGATCTTTTCTGGGATTCACAAAACTTCAAACTGTTACATGTCCATACACAGCCAAACTCTCAATTAAATGTAAGCCTTAAATAGAAGTATTTCAGATCTATAAAGATCTCCCAGTCATCCTCTTCAGAGAAAATTATGGAGGATGTGCTTCTGCAAAAGAAGAGCATAAAAGAAAAAATGAAAATATAGGAAACCGGATTTTATATAGGAAAAGAGTGTAAGGAAGTCCCTGGGCAATAGCTATACAATTTGTCTGATGAGCAAACACAATCCAGGTGGAGTGGGGGACTGGAGAGCTGTGGTAGGGAAATCACCAGGACAGAAATGAAGTGAAAAGATTATTTCCTGTGTTTCAATATTTGGAAAAAATTAATGATAGGTTTCTGAAAGATCTCTTGGAACATTTAGAAAATCACAGCTTTAGGTACATAGACTACTAAATAAAAGATAAAATGAGACAAATATTAACTCCAGTGAAAACAAACACTTGCACAAGAAAAGAAAATACTACATGGCTCAACAGTAAACTGTATTTACACAGTCATAATATTGGAAATACTGGCTACTATTTAAACTAAAATTATAGTCTAAGAGGATGTTAGATTGTATGGAGTTTGTGTAACAGAGCAAAGTACATAAAGCAAAACAGAAGGTAGGGAAGCAGATGTGGCTCAGATGACTGCGCTCCCACCTACCACAAGGGAGGTTGCTGGTTCGGATCCCGGTACCTCCTCAAGAAGACAGCAAACTGGCATGACAGGCAGGTGTGGCAAGCTGACACAACAAGATGACTAAACAAGAGACACAGGGAGGAAAAACATAATGACACAACAAAAGCAGGGAGTGGAGGTGGCTCAAGCAATTAAGCAGCTCTCTCCCACATCGGAGATCCCAGGTTTGGCTCCTAGTACCTCCTAAAGAAATAAGGAAGATGAAGAGAGACATAGCTAGTGAGAAACAACAAGGGGGTGGAGAGAAATAAATAAATAAAATAAATCTTTTAAAACAAACAAACAAACAAACAAACAAACAAAACCCAGAAGTTAATAGAAAGTATCTAAAACTGATAAATCAATAAATTGCAATAGAAGCATTCTTTAGTGATTTGGTAGAAAGGACCAAATGAAATAGCAAAAGATTTGAGAGTAGATTTTTCTAAGAAACACTACTACACAAGCAGGTTAACTGTTGTAGATTTTGGTTATAAACTTTTTAGTACTAATTGACTTTTTTTTTTTAATCTTATTTATTAAATTTTTTAAAGATTTATTTATGTACTTTATTTATTCCTACCCCCCTCCCCCACTTGCTGTCTGTGTCCATTCACTGGGTGATCCTCGTGTCTGTTTTCTGCCTTCTCTTCTCATCCTTCTGCTCCAGTCTTCACCGGGATTCTATCACAGGGACCTCTGATGTGGGAGAGAGTCACTCTGCCACCTGTACCACCTCAGTTCCTGGTTTTTGGTGTGTCTTGTCTTGGCTCTCTCTTGTGTCTCTCCCTTGCTGCATCATCATCTTGCGGTGGCTTGACAGGGCTGGCCGCCCCCCGCCGCACGGGCCTGGCTCGCCTGCACGCCTTCTGTTTTTATTTTACCAGGAGGTCCTGGGGAGTGAACTTGGGTTCCTCCATATGGCAGACAGAAATCCAACCACTTGAGCCACATCTGCCCCCCTCCCAATTGACTTTTAAATCTATATGCTTGTATTATTTTGTTTAAATTTTGTATTAATTTAAAAAAGGAAAAATAAATGTATAAGCATTAAACTTAAAAAGTTAAAAATGAAAAAAATACTAAAGAGAGTGGAAGGGAAGTATTAATAAAGAGAACTAAAATGAAATATATAACAAATAAAGCAGATTCAATCAATAAAGTGCAATGCTAATTTATATGTTTGTATTATTTTGTTAAAATTTGTATTACTTTAAAAAGGAAATAAATGCACCAGCATCAAACTTTAAAAGTTATAAAAATTAAAAATAGAGACATTGGAAGTATTAATAAATTTACAACTAACTGAAAAAACGATATAACAAATAATAAAAGAAGACTCAACTTTTAATCTGAAGGCTAATTATTTGAAAAGCCCAATGCTATAGCAGATTTTGGACAAGTCTGACCAAGGAAAAGTAGAGAACAAATAAATAAGCAATATTAGGAATAAGAAAGGGTTCATAACTACCAAGAAAGAGTTCATAACTATCAAAACAGGAAATGAAAGCAATTGTAAGAAAATAATGTATGCATCCTGGTACCAAAAAATGTCATAATCTAGATGAAATAGATGACCTTTTAGCAAAATTAAAAGCTAGAAACATGAATAGATCTATAATCACTGAAGAATCTAAACAGGTAATTCCAAAATATGCACAAAGTCCAGATAATTTTCAGGGTTGATTCATTCAAGGTCCAAGGGAGACAATTCCTATGATAATACAAAAAAAGACAATTGTAGATCATTATCACTTAGGGACATAATGTGAAAACACAAATAAAACATTTTAACCAATCAAATCCAGCATTACATTAAAATAAGTAATCTCATGATCAATTTTTTTTTTTTTAACCAGTAATTTAACAATGCTTCAATTTTGGAAAACTCATTAATGTAATTCATTATACTCAGTTTAAAGTAGAAAAAATAGGTAGCTATTGCATAGATTTAAAAAATATAACAACTCTTCATTTTAGCACATAGCTCTTAAAAAGCTCTCTGTAAACAGGACCAAAAGAAATTTCATTAAATTGATAAAAATTATCTCTTGGAAACCTAAAGCAAGCATAGTAGTTAATGGTAAAATATTTTAAACAGGCCCATTTATGTCAGGAACAAGGCAAAGATGCCAATTAGTACATACGCTAATCAACATTGTTTTGGCAGTTCTAGAGAATACTTGAGAGTAATAAATAAATAAATAAATAAAGGGACGAATACAAAAAAGTAAGACAAAACAATTATATTTTTCTACAGACAATCATACAGTTTATTTACAATTTGTCTACAAATGGAAAACTTACAACTAATAAAATAATTTTCAATCAGGTAGGTAGATATAAGATGAATAAGCAAAATCAAGAGTGTTTCTATACACCAGAAGTAAGCAGTTGTAAAATATAATGGAAGAACTCCCTTTTCACAAATAGCAAAAGGAAAAATCATAAATTACCTAAGAATATACTTAAATGAAATTGTAGAAGACCTATAAATATCTAAGCTCTATAAAGATATGAAAATTTTCAGAAGGAATTAAAGCAAGACCTAAATAAATGGAAAGACATATTTTGTTCCTGGATAAGAATCAATTAGATCAAATTGTCCCAAAATTATTTTATAAATTAAATTCCAAACTCAATCAATAATTCTTATTATCTACCTAGCTAAATCCTTCACTGTCTTCCGATTTGCTCAGACGCCTTCTTCTCAGTGAAGCCATTCCAGATCATCCTAATCAAAACTGCAAACTGTGCCTTTTCCCCAATACTCCCTACACCCCTATCACCCCTTGTTTTTTGTTCTTTTATCCCTAGCATGCAGCCATCTAATTACCAGGAAATAGTTTGTTTATTGTGTTTGTTGCTTATTGTCTGATTTACTCTGCTAGAATGAAAATCTATGAGGGGAGGATTTCTTGCCTGTTTTATTCAGTGAGATGGTCCATTCACTTAAACCAGGGCCTCACCTAATGAAGGTGCACAGCAAATATTGCAGGTATTTTTCTGACGGACTGTCAACTTTTTTCTTAACGCTGTTTATCTCGTATTTGTCATATAGAAGTTAGTATTTTGTTTGGTTGGTTGCTTGCTTTTTGTAGTAAAAACTATAAAACTTCACCTTTATGGTTTCTACATTCCATGACTTTATCCAGGATTTTAGAATAACCATTTATATTTTGGTCCAGTACTTTAATTGCTTTTAAAATAAAACCTGAATTGCATTAAAATGTAAAAACCCGAGGAAATTTTTTAAACTGGAAATAGAAAAGTTCTTCTGGAAAAGTAAATGTGCTAGAACACAATGCAAATTTACATAAATTAAATAGTGTGATAATGATGTAAGAATAGAAAAAAGAATCAATGGAGCTGGATAGAGAATAGAGTCACAATCTAACTTTCATGTATAAGGGGAATTAAGTTTGTGATTAAAGTGAAGGAAGGATGAATGATTTTATAAAATTATTGCAGGGATAACTGATTTTTCAGCTAGGAAAAAAAAAAAATCCTAAAGTTATAGCTCTTTCATCCTAAACATAAGAAATTCCGGATAAATAAAAAATTAAAAAAAAAAAAAAACTATTAAAGGGCTATACCCAAATATAATATTATATGTTATTACATAATCTTTTTACTTTATTAAATTAAATTAATTAATTAATTTGAGGTACTGGGGGCCTGGGGTTGAACCCAGGACCTTGTGTGTGAGAAGCTGGCACTCAACCACTGAGTCACATGGGCTTCCCTGAGTTGTTCTTTTCATTTATTTGCTTGTTGTTTGTTTTTTCAGGAGGCACCGGGAACTGAACCTGGGACCTCCCATTTGAGAGGTGGGAGCTCAACCTCTTGAGCCACATCTACTCCCTTATATCATCTTGGAACAGCTAAGGGACTCATGGAATCCAGAAACCATGCAGGTAACATTTGAAAGATTTTACTATTAAAACCAAACAAAAGAATAAAAATGAAACAAAGTCTAACTTCTATATGGTGAATACACCATAAAAAGACAGTTGGCAGTCTGTCAGAAAAATATTGCAATCTATGAGACAAGAGGTAAGCACCAATACTATATAATGAGCATGCACAAATCAATAAGCAAAAAACAAACAACCCAATAGAAATGAAATTGCCAAAGGAGATCACAAGGATTTGGATGTGTGAGCATGGTCCTTGGACTAAAGTCAGCATCAAAACCAGCCCAGGGCAAAAGCCAGAATGATAATCAACTCATGACTATCAGTTGAGGAAATACATCCATAGCACATAACGTGACTCATTCGTGGGAAGCCATCGTTTTATAAACACTGCCTGGAAAGATGCAAAAGATACATAATGCTAATGATGCCTAAAAGTTCCCACTCTCACTGAAGCCACCCTAAGAAGCTGCTCAGTAAAAAAATTGGCTGTCTATCTTGGTGATGCCCGGAGCGACCTCTTTTTCCAAGAAGTCACGGGAACTTTCTAGAGTTAAAAATAAAAGTGGGTGCTTTCCAGAAAAAAAAACAGAACATACCCTGTAAAAGTTGCAATGTAAATAACAGTTGGAAATAGAATGGTTTTGGTCCAGTAGAAATAACCTATCAGAAATAGATAAGTATGCTATACTAACCAATCCATGAACATTCCCTGCTTTGTAAGACCCTCCTTTGTAACAAGAAACCTAAATGTCAATCAATTATTGTAACTCCCCCTTTGGAAATCCTCTAATTGCCTTTCTAAGCCAATATAACTCACTCATCATTTGAGACTCTTACTTTGGTTCAAGCTCTCAATCAGTTTCTCTATCAATAAACCCATTATATTAATTATTATGAGTGACTCAACTTCTCTTGATGATGTGATACCTCTCGTTAATCCTATGGAAAGGGAGGACTGCCCTAGAGAAAAGTACTAAGATTCTTAGTGCTTCTAACCCCTTAGCGCCCAATGGCCTCTTGTGCTTCTATTTCCCATTGGAAAACTGCTCACCAAAATCATGATGAGTTAAGGGGGCAGATGAAGAAGGAAAGAAGCTGCAGGAGGAGTCAGAAATGTGGTTCCATTTTTAAAGTCACAATTCATTGCATGTGACTTTGGGTACATTATTAAGCTCCTTTTTTTTTTTTTTTTTTTTTTAAACAAATCTATTTTATTGGTACATATTAACAAAGCATACAAATCATTCAATGTGTACAATAATAGTATTTGGTATAATCTCATAGTTGTGCATTCATCATTTCAATCATTATTAGAGTATTTTCATTATTTCAACAATAATAGTAAACAAAAACTGACAAACAATAAACAAGAAAATTCTTCACCTCTCCATCTGTTTCCACTTCTTTTTTTTTTTTTTTTATATATATATATAAAAAAATATATTTTAAGAGGTGCTTAGATTACCTAAAATATTACACGGAACCCACTGGGATTCCCATGTTGCCCACCTCCCACACCTCCCACCACATTCCAACAAACAACTCCCACAAGTGTGGCCCACCACCCT